>ML800613.1:160973-186022 GCA_009831015.1 Picea engelmannii
AAGATACAAAACATGGAGGCTGAAACGTTAGAGGAAGTAGAAGAGGAGGTTCTAGAACTAGACAGTGTGGATGGAGAGAAGGCTACATTGGCATCTATCAGTGGGGTACCCAAGTTCAACACCTTCAGGATGAGAGGGGTCTTACAAGGACAGAGAGTGTCGGTTCTGATTGATGGAGGAGCTTCCCAAAATTTCATTGATGCAACATTACTGAAGAGGAGGCACATACCTACAGTAGAGCTTGAAGGATTCAAAGTGGAGGTAGCAGGTGATAGTACTATGCCTTGTAACAGATACATACCAGGTATGAAACTCACCTTGGGAAGGCATGAGTTAGTTCAGGATGTGTATGTGATGGATCTTCCCAATACCAACATCATCCTAGGGGTGCAGTGGCTTAGCACTTTAGGACCCATCACCACAAATTACAAGACCATGGAAATGTCCTTTATGGAGGAAGGAGGATGAAAGGTTGTGCTCAGAGGCATGACAACTAACTCTGCTAGAGTGGTCACGGCCAAGAGGATGGAAGCCATCTTCAGAAGGGAAGAAATTGTATACGCAGTGGAATGTAAGGTCTCAACACGGGTGGATGAGAAGGGAAAGGTGCATTACACACTAGAGATCAAAAGAATCCTTGACAAGCACCAGAAAATGTTTGGGCCAATTCCTCCAGGTGTGCCACCAGACAGGGGGTTTGAGCACATCATTGAGCTAGAAGCTGGGGCTAATCCTGTTATCACCACACCCTATAGGCATCCCAAGAAGTATAAATACGAGACAGAGAAGGCCATCAAGGAGCTTCTAGACATGGGACACATCAGACCAAGTTCAAGCCCATTTGCTTCGTCAGTAGTCTTGGTGAAGAAGAAGGATGGAATGATGAGAATGTGCATTGACTTAGCTGGTGAGGCCCTTGCCTCATAATTTTAACTTGACTTCTCTTTGATCACATGCATGGCATCAAGTGCATTGGGATCGGTGTGGTATTTGGATAGTGGCACTTCCTTCCACATGACGGGAGATATAGAGCTTTTCAGTGACTTGGAGGAGAGAGATCTCAAAATGCATATAGATATGGGTGACGATGGATGATACAATGCAAATGGAATTGGTACCATTACCTTTAAGAGGGATTCAGGTAAACCATTTCAATTGAAAAATGTTATGCATGGTCCAGGTCTAAAGAAAGACCTTGTCTCAGTCACAATGTTGGAGGACAGAGGCTATGACATTGTTTTTAGCGGTGGAAAATATTTTATGCGACATAAAACAACGGGTCAAGCCAATAGGATAGGGATTAAAGTTAAGAATATCTACAAGATGGAGGTAGATGGCTGTGCTGCCATGATGGGGAAGGCAAAAAAGGTGGTGAGCCGAGATGAGGGTGAATTATGGCATAGGCGATTGGGCCATCTTCATCATGGAGCCTTGAAAATCATGCAACAAATATCTACTAGACTTCCAATGGGAAAACTTGCTCAGTTATATCAATGTGAGTGTTGCACCATAGGGAAGTATGTAAATTCCACCTTTCATGAAAATGAGAACTTTGCTTAGGTGATCCTAGAGAGAATTCACACAGATGTGTGTGGACCATTCTCAGTTGCTTCAACAACAAAACATAAGTATTGTGGACTTTTCTCATAAATGTTGGATCTTCTTCATGTAGAATAAGGATCAAACATTATCAAAGTTCTGTGAGTTTAAAGCCTTGGTGGAGAAAGAGTCGGGGAAGTAAGTGAAGGATCTAAGGAGCGATAATGGTGGAAAATACATCTCTAAAGAATTCAAAGACTTCTGCAGCAAAGAAGGAATTTGAAGAGAACTCATAGCGCCTCATAACCCACAAAAAAATGGGGTCGCGGAGAGGAAGAATAGAACGATCGTGGGTGTAGCACGAGCGATGTTGCATGATCAGGTCCTACCAATGCATTTGTGGGAGGAAGAATGCAATATTATGGTTTATGTGCAAAACTGTTGTCCTCATAGAGTACTTGGCATGAGTACACCTAAAGAAGATTTCACTCGTATAAACCTGATGTTTCTCATTTTAAGATTTTTGTCTCATATGTTTATGTGCATGTGACCAAGGATGCCAGGAAGAAGTTGGAACTGACTACTGAAGTTGGGATATTTGTGGGGTACACAAAAAAACCCCATAATTATCATGTGTATTTTCCTAACAGTAAGATCACTGTTATGTGATGGGATATAAAATTCGATGAGGGGAAAGCCATGCGGTTGTCGCTTGAGAGGGAGCTAGACTTGCATGTAGAGTAGGAACTGTTGGTTCCCAAAGATGAGTCTGAAGATGTGGATCATCCACATGAGGAAGTTTATGGAGTGGAGGAAACCACTCATGTAGATACATCCATCAGAAATGGTAGAAAGTGCAACATGGAAGATGTTAGATTGAGACTAGATGTTGCACACAATGTAGGAGCCCCTACTTCCTAGCGCAGATAGAGACATTCTCCTGGTCGATTTACTGGATACATGGATCTCATGAGAAAATGTATTGTGAATGAACCATCTTCCTTTCAGGAAGCAGTGCAGGATTCCACTTAGGTTGATGCAATGGTGGAGGAGTATGACTCCATTTTCAAAAACAGTGCATGGGAAATTGTCCCAAGACCGATCGACAAATCGGTGGTAGGTTCGAGATGGATCTACAAGGTAAAGCAAGCTTCTGATGGGAGTGTGGAGAAATAAAATTCTAGGTTTGTGGTCCAGGGATTCTCAAAGATCGAGGGGATAGATTATTATGAGACCTTTGCACATGTCGCAAGGTACTCTTCCATAAGATCCATCTTTTCACTCTCAGCGTAGATGGGTTGGTGCATTCATCATATGGATGTAAAAATTGTGTTTCTCAATGGGATCATTGAGCAAGAAGTGTACATTGAGAAACCAGAAGGTTTTGAGACCTTTGACATGGATTCACATGTGTGCAGACTCAAGAGAGCGTTGTATGGGTTGAAGCAAGCACCCCATGCTTGGTACACTCGGATAGACAACTATTTCATCAGACTGGGCTTCACCAAAAGTGAAGCAAATGCAAACCTATACCAAATTGTGGTGGACGGTAATATTTTAATCATTTTTCTTTATGTTGATGATTTAATACTGACTGGTGATGAGAAGTTGATACACTCATGCAAGGAGGACCTTGCAAAGGAGTTCGAGATGAAGGATTTGGGCCTTCTTCATTATTTCCTTGGATTGGAAATATGGCAACGAGATGGTGAACATTTTGTATCTGAAGGAAAGTATGCACGGGAGATATTGGGTAAGTTTCACATGGAAGGTTTCAAACCCATGGATACTCCTCTTCCAGGAAACTGGAGGAAAGAGGATGCTACTTCTAGAGAGGTAGTGGATGCTACTGTCTATCAACAATTAGTGGATTCGCTAATGTATTTAGTGAACACGAGACCAGACATTTGCTATGCGGTTAACCAACTAAGTCAAGCAATAGTTGAGCCTACCAAGCTCTTTTGGAAGGCGGGTAAGCATGCCCTGAGATACCTGAGGGGCACATCTGAGTATGGATTATGGTACAGACAGACGGATGAGGTGAAGTTGCATGGCTTCACAGATACAGATTGGGTGAGTAGCCCAATGGAAAGAAAGAGCACATCAGGGGGGATATTTAGTATTCGATCTACAGTTGTTTCTTGGTACAATAGGAAACAAATATTTGTGGTACTCAGTTCAGTGGAAGCGGAATACATGGAAGCGAGTCAATCTGTATGTGAGGCTATCTGGCTGAGAAAGATCTTGGTTGGTTTGTTTGGTTCTCATTTAGATTCGACAATGATTCATTGTGATAATCAGATTTGCATTAAAATCTCAATTAATCCTGTGTTTCATGATATATCTAAGCATATAGATATCTGGTATCATCATCTCAGAGATTGTGTGCAGTGGAAGATCATGTTTCTTCAATACATTCCTATGGAAGATCAGGATGCAGACATTCAGATGAAGGCGCTCACCAGGATAAAATTCAAATACCATATAGACAGGATTGGGGTGAAGGATAATCCCTTTCTTGTTGAGAGGGAGTGTTGAAAAGTCAACAAGAAATGTGTGTCTAATTTATTTTTCCCTAAAATAAATTGGACAATAAATATTAATCTATTTTCTCATAATTACTTGAAATAGTTAACTGAAATGGAAAATCAGTTAGCTATAGGAAATTCAAGTTTAAAGGTTGATTGTTGGGACATGGAAGTCGAATTAGTTGTAACTAAGTGACTTGAAGTTGTAACAGAGTTATAAGTGTAGTTATGTGAGTTGTGAAGTAGTTTAACTCAGTTAAGTGAGTTAATCTCAGTTGTACTAGTTGTAACTGAACTTACACTAGTGAGATTTCAGTGAATTAATTATTAATTAATTCACAATCAGTGATCTCACTTGAAACTGAAGATTTACCACTGTTAACTACATGCATGTCAGATATAGTGGAGACCCAGTTGAGATAACAGGTGAAAGGGACAGTTTGGATATCAGTTGTGATTTGAGTGAAGTGCACTCATGCAATCACACACACAATGGATGTTCCCATGAGAAATGTGTAGCCTAGACAAGAGGGATTCGATTTCATTTTCAAGTTTTCCATTAGCAGGGATTGTGCAGAGGAGGCAAGTTGTATAGAGGCAAAGAATTGGCACATGTATTTGTTGATTTTTGTATGACAGTGTGAGATGATTGTATTTTACTTAGAGCTCCTGGATTAGACTTTTGTATGATATTGTTTCATGATCCATGATATACATAATATATGACAGTGGGGTTTTTAACTTTATTCTTTCCCGGTAAAACATCTGTGTTATGTGTGATTGATCTCTCTTCTTGATATTGCAATTGCCGATCGTGTTTTAAATTCTGCAAGATTATTAGTAGAAGAGATTATGTATTTAACAGTGGCATATAATTGTTAGATCAGGAGAATCCAGGCAATACATAATTTGTATCAAAATTTCTACATAATGTCGTTACAATCCTGTCTTGACCATACCCCCATTGTCGAGGGTGATATGTCTCCTATCCCTGTTGTCCCACATCCTCTTCAACCTAGAATTGAAGAAGTGGTTGCACCAGTGAAATATCTGGTCAATCCAACTCTCCTTTTGGAGGGTGATGCATCATTCAACCATGTTTTCAGCATCACTGATAATGCTCCTTCCAAACACGAGAGATTTTTTCTCTCCCCGAGTAGTCTCCCTCCAAATCCTGAGGAATTTCCCTTCGATTGGGATGGTATTGTGGGGTATCCAATGCCCCTATCTATGTCCTTTCTAGTAAGAGACATTATCTGATATATCACAGATATGATAACCTCCTCTAGAACTTTTTCCTACTTGACTTGGAGAGCTTTGGGTTTTCCCAAGATTATGTCAGCTATTCATAAGATACTGACATTCCACAAAAGTCCAGTACAGGAGCCTTGGCCTCCCCCGTGACTTACCACCTAGAAACTCCCAAGAGAGTTTGAGTTAAGCTCTTTTCCGACTTGTCTAAAAAGAGAAATTATTGTTGAATGATTTCTCCCTTTCACACTCGTTGAATTGGGCTTGAAAGGTTGAGAGTCTTAGTTAAGTTATTTTCCGACTCGTTTTCAAAAAGAAAAAATATTGCCGAGTGAACTTGTCTCTTTCACGCTCGTAAATTGGATTTGAAAGGATGTATATTTGCTACAAGTTTGTCCCTTTTTCACACCAAGTAGACTAAATGTCATGAAAAAGGACATTTTTTGGCGTTAATTTGTGGTTGCATCTCATGCCCTCGCTTGCAGTTTCGAGCCTATAGACGGTTCTCACTTTGCGTTATAAACTGTTTCCTAAGTGATTTTGCATCCTCAACCCAGCAGAGCCTCATTTATATCTTTCGCAATTTGACACCCTATACCCAGGAGGGAACATTCCCTTGAGTTTCCATATCACGCATGCATCTCCTTGCATTTAGCATAGGTACATTCCACTGCTAGAACTAGTTTTGCTTACTTGCAACACTTGTTTCCTCCTCTGTATCATAACATTCATTTGTCTATGAAAAAAAAAAAAGACGGGCAGGAAGGGAGTTTTATATTATATTAGTAGCAGTCGTGTCACCTTTGAACATAGCATAAAGTTATTGAGTCCATTTTTCATCATAATTTTGGGTTTAGCATGGCCTTATAAATCTGAGATCGTTCCAGTCCCTACAAAGAATTTAATTGATGCCTTCTGCATCTCATGGTTTCATCATCGAGTCTATGTTGTCGGAGTCTTCCATACGTCTTATGCTCTTTTTCAAAGGAAGTCTATCAATCTGTGTCGGCCATTCCTCAGAACTCTTGACTTTGCATATTGGCCATACCCTCAATTTGTCTCAGAATCACATGATATTGTAGTCCTATCATGCACCCTAGTCCTAATTTCATCATTGGTAGGTAACCTTGAACCCAATAGTCGACATTTCATCATTGGTCATTGACTGAGTGGTTTCCCTTGTGCTCGACAACAAGACATCTATTCACACATTGGGATTCATGCAATGTCTTGGATGCCATTAGCCTTATTGGTGGTTTCCTCTCTTTTGTCATCATTTTTCCTCATTGGATTCTATTAAGAGGGTATTTTTTGTGTACCTTTCACTTGGTACACGTGAAAGATGCATAGGGTCATTGGTTCGTGAACATGTTCTTCATCTGATTTCATCCAAATCATGAAGCTCCTACTTTGTTCCTCATGATGAATGATGAGAGATTCCTTAACGCTCTCCTTTCATTGGGTCTCCTTCCATCGAATTTAGGTCATCTATTCTTGAAACAAGACTTACAGTCTTATGAGTACCTTGAGGCTTGCAGTCATTAGTGACAGTCTCTCTCACCATAGAGAGTTGGGAATACATCAATGTCTCATGATCGATGGATCCTTCAAGTGTTCTACCCCAAATCCTTTATTCACACTTGTAAGAATGTACTCAGTGCCTTGATACCTACTTTCATCATCGATAGGCTATATCACATTTGTTAACGGTATACCTCAATGAATGGTAATCAAATGATCCATCATTATGTTCGACCTCAACTCCTTTATTAACATGATGTAGACTTGCACCTTTGGCGAATTGTGTAGAAGACTTGAAGACATCAGTATGTGGTCGTAGCTTTCCTGAGTTGTTTCTTCCTTTTCATTAGACCAATACCTATATTACTTCAATGACCATGGGATATTAGATTGTACTCCATTGTATACATATATCTTCAGATTGATTTTGAGACTGGTTCTATTGGGCCTTGTTCATGACTATGACAACCTTTGGCATGTAACCGCATTTATATTTTCCTATTCATGGCCATGGACAATTGTTTGGTATATTTTCACACGGATCTGCACTGTAATTCTATTCACAACCATGTATGCAAAATCTGTGCAAAATGTAATGAGCAACTAGTATTTCCACTTGGTTCCCCATCACTCCACTTCTGGGTTTTTATAATGTATTTCGGCCATCATAGATACTCCTCTGACCTCACACATTAGGGGGCATATGTTATAGCAATATTTTCCCCACCATATGAAATCTTGCACAAAGGGCCTTTTTCCATTTCCCTATTAAAACATTTCATCCCTTTCTGAAAATCCCAGAGCTAAAAAATATATTTTTTCCACATGTAAACACCTTGCCTACTATACAACATGCATATACGTAGGCTGCACCGCTACAACCCGTGTACATCGGGATTTTTTCCCAAAAATGAAAAATGGTGTCTGGTTTCCATGTCATGACAGGAGATCTATGATCCTTGGCCTTCCATATACTGGAAACGTTTCGACTTGGCCCTTCAATTCCACTTGAAGGCTATAAATGGGGCAATTACAAGATATGGAAAAGAGGAGAAAGAATTCAAATTTGAGAGAAAAGTTACTCTGGAGATATTATTTACTTCATATTGAGTCTGTATCCCTTTGTCCTTTAATTCTGAACACAGTGTTCATCCCCCAAGCTCTTCCATTATTGATTGAGAACTTCATTGTCTCTCTTCTATGAGCTTTCCTTTGGTGGAGTATTGAAGTGTTGGAGGCCCAACTGGAAGGAACTTATTTTCTTGGTTCTGGACCATGCCGACACATAAGTCTGTAACATTTTCACTTATGCTGATTATATATCAATAGAAATACTCTTTTCTCGTCCAATCGATATCTTGAAAATATTTGAATTATTATTCCATGGGCATATTTGTCATGTTTATTAATGGATTATGTTATTGAATGTGCTAACATAATTTATTATCACCATATGCTTGCTTTGCTTGGTTGTTGAGGACTAGTTGCAGGTATATTGTTTTGGGCCAAGTGCTCAATGTTGGACTTCATCGAACGTCTAGAAGAGGTAGGCCCTTTATCTTTTCTTTCTAACATATTTGTTTATATAGAATACTTGAGAATATAGTTGATTTCTGCAGTCATTTCCATATATTGTGGTTTCCCCTAGCCATAGAGATATTTTCCTCATAACAATGGGCTCTGATAGCATATTGTAACATCCCTCGGGCTTCCAAGCCCAAGAAGAGACACTACAATAATGCTTTGTTCAAGCTGTGATACCAGATTGTAACATACCCAACCATCCCAGGGCTGGGCATGCTACCATAAAGTAAAACTCTCTACTCTGTCCAAAATCTGACACACACACACACACACACATATATAATGAAAATTTAAATAGACATACAAATTATTCTACAATATAGATTAATGAGGAATTAACAATAAGCCTACACATGAAACATATACAATAAATACTCATAACATTATAACACATGTGAAAGATACACCTCATACAATTAACATAGAATTGGTACTTATATTTTTATGAGAAGACCACCAACTGCGTGTAGACCTTCCATGAACCTCCCAACATTAGACCATGTTGCTCCCATCTATCAACAGTGGGTCATCCCCGAGATGAGACTAAACTCCAGCCAAGGTAAAGGAAATCCTAGGCTAGGCTGAGAAAAAAGAAATCTTCACAATGAAACGGGAAGGATTCCATCCAAGGAGCCTACTTATGCCCAGCGCTCACAAACTCTCATTCCCCACATGCTTGTCCCACCCTGAGAATATACACCTTCATTGTTCCACAATCCATCGGCTACTACAATTCCCTTCTAGGGCTTCAACAACAGGGTGGATCAAGAATTCTCAGAGCTTTGTATTTGTTGCTAGACTCCCTCCAGGAGAAATCACTTCCCTAGAAACTACTCTCACCTAGAGAGAGTTTCTCGTAGGCCTGACAACCTGCTTCTTCAACCCACAATACTGCAAACCTGTCTCTTAAAACCACAGGCATGACAACCTGCTTCTTCTTTCCAACTCTTAAGTCAACCAGGTAACCAAAGTAGGAAAATCAGGTAAGTGTTGGCCCTCGACCAAGTTTTGAGGAAACCTTGGTCAGGTTTGGACCACGTTTTGGACTTCTACACATTGATCAAGGAAGGAGCACCTAGGCGGAGATGAGATCGTGAATATCACTTATTTTGCAAGCTATGTGGACCCAGTAAGGGGTTCCCTAGGGTTTTTGTAATTGGTTATGGGATGTCAGCCCATGGGTTCTCCCATGTTTAGGCCTTTTTGTAAGGGGATGTAAAAGTATAAATAAGTAAGAACGTATGGTAGAAGTAGACAGTGAAGTCTTAGTAGCTAAGTGAAAGTAGTCTTGAGTTGCTTTGTGTAATAGAATGTATATGTGCTAAGGCTCTGTGCTCGATAGAGAATTTGGCTCTGTGCCTTGACCCAATTTTAGAAGGAGGATCTGGTGCTCAGTGAGCAGATCTCTTGTCCTATGCGAAGTTCGGTATTGTGGTTTAGTGAACAAGAGAAAATGAATGTAAGATCTGGACAAATAATAAGAATATGAAGCGGTTGGTGGACATAGCGCCACACTGGGGTGAGCCATGTATATCTTGTGTCATTGGTTTTCTTTGTGCTATGTTGTTTATGCTATGAATCTTCTAAGTGCTTTGGTTATTATGTATGATAGATAGACTTGTTGATGCTTAGTGCTTTATTCATGTTAAAGATAAAGGAATTCTATATCTAAATCAATGATATGTGTTAAGTGGTTGAAGTGATTAATCTTTATTGTTACTACGCTGATCTATCTCTAGGGCTTGTTTTGTGATGTTAATAAAGCTAATAAACTAAAATAATGCATATCATCTTCTAAGTGTTACTAGAATACTCTGCGAAGTCTTGATATCACAGATCTATGTCCCAGCTTGGTTACAGACACATGTGTCATGTAACCCCCCCTTTTCCTACCTCGAGTGAGACCTCGCCTACTTCGCAGGTGTTTCCGAAAGGTCCGGTAGTTGGGGTTTTGTTGGTGCATTGTTAAGCATTGAACCTTGGGTTTTCCCCTATGCCAACAAATGATTCTATTGTCGGGAACTGAAAATATGATTGTTGGGAACTAAAGTAAAGAAAAGATAAGCTCAGTGCATAGATATTTTGTTGAAGTGTGCAGTACTCTACTTGACTTGTGAAGTTTTTTGCTAAGAAATAAATCCGATCTGAAGAAAAGAGGAAAGATCTTAAAATAGGTATGGTATTTTCCACTCCCCAAGGCCTCCCTCCTTCTCATGGTGTTCATGATCATTCCATTCCCCTTGTACCCAGAAGCCTTCCTCCCAATATTCATCTGTATCGACACCCCTTTTCACAAAAAAATGAAACTGAGAAAATGGTCCAAGAACTCCTTAATGTTGTCGCTATCCCCCCTAGTGCAAGCCTTTACTCTTCTCCTATAGTCATGGTCCTGAAGAAAGAAGGTTCTTGGCGAATGTGTCCTGATTTCCATGCCCTCAACAAACTAACCATTAAAGACAAATTTCCCATTCTTGTCATTGATGACCTCCTGGATGAATTGAGTGGCACCCAATTCTTTACTAAACTTGATCTTTGCTCGGGCTATCACTAGATACATATGAAAGAGGCCAAAATTCCCAAGATGGCCTTTCGAACTCATGAGGGCCACTATGATTTTTTGGTCATGCCCTTTGGCTTGTGTAATTCCCCCTCCACCTTCCAAAGCCTCATGAATCATGTCTCCCATCCCTTTCTCCATCATTTTGTCTTAGTTTTCTTTGATGATATCCTCATCTATAGCAAAACTTGGACATACCATCTTAATCATGTGGATCGAGTTCTCCATCTACTCTCTCAGCACCAACTTTTCATGAAACAATCTAAATGTGCTTTTGGTGCCTCAGAAGTAGAATACTTGGGTCATCTGGTTGGCAAGGATGGCGTAAGGGTGGATCCAAAAAATATTGAAGCTATGCAAGACTGGACGCACCTAAAGACTCTCAAAATCTTGCATGGATTTCTGGGCTTAATAGGGTATTATCACAAGTTTGTTAAGAATTATGGAAAGATTGCAACACCTTTCACTGCTCTCCTAAAAAATAACTCTTTCACTTGGACTCCAGCCACTGCTCAAGCTTTTCAAACCTTGAAGATGGCCATGTGCACCACTTCGATTCTAGCCCTTCCTGATTTCACAAAGACCTTGGTGTTGGAATGTGATGCCTCAGGGAAATGAATTGGTGTTGTCCTTATGCAAGAGGGTTGACCTTTGGCCTTCACCAGCAAGCAACTATCTGAACGGAATCTGGGAAAACCCATCTATGAAAAGGAAATGTTAGCTATTCTGCATGTCGTTGATCTGTGGTGCCCTTATCTCTTGGGGAAACATTTCCAAATTAAGACAGACCATCAAAGCCTCAAGTATTTTCTGGAACAACGCATTTCCTACTCGGAGCAACAAAAATGGGTGACTAAGCTCTTTGGATATGATTATGAGATCATTTACAAGAAATGCAAAGACAATGTAGTGGCAGATGCACTTTCCCGAAAATATGAAGAAGAAGGATCCCTTTTTTCTCATTCCTTCATTGTACCAGATTGGCTCCAAGCTGTTCACCAGGAATGGTTACAATATCCCAAAAGTTCACATCTGATCTAGCAATTGCAGTCCAATGCTCCAACTCCCCCATGGTACTCTTGGCTCCAGGATGAGCTTTGATACAAAGGCCATTTGTATTTAAGTAAACAATCAAAGCTTAAATCCACAGTACTTTATGAGCTTCATGCTACACCCACAGTGGGGCACTTCAGGTTCACCAAAACATATGACAGGGTCAAACGTTCCTTTTTCTGGGATGGTATGAAACAGGACATCCATAATTTTGTCGCTGAATGTGATGTGTTTCAATGCAACAAGGGAGAAACAGTCAAATCTCTGGGCACACTACAACCATTTTCGATTCCACCTGCTATTTGGAAGGATATATCTATGGACTTTATTACTGGCTTACCCAAATCGGCAAATAAATAAGTCATAATGGTGGTTGTTGATCGCCTTTCCAAGTATGCTCATTTTTTCACTCTTCAACACCCATTTACTGCATCCATGGTGGCTCAAATTTTCATGGACCAGGTCTTCAAGCTTCATGGCATGCCGCACTCTATTGTTTCTGATCGTGACCCAACTTTCACAAGCAATTTTTGGCAAGAATTGTTCAAGCTATAGGGCACCCAATTGCACCTCAGCACAACTTATCATCCCTAGACTGATGGTTAAACAGAAGTTGTCAACAAGTGTTTGGAAACATATCTGAGGTGTTTTGCCTCTGAAAAGAAAAATCAGTGGGCTCAATACCGCTAGTTGAATGGTTGTACAACACTTCCTACCATACAACTACACACATGGCTCCTTTTGAAGCAGTATATGGACATAATCCACCTTCAGTTCTCTCATACTTACCAGGTACCTCGAAGTTCCAGGTAATTGACCAAACACTTACAGTACGAGAGGTTATTCTTCGTACCCTCAAAGAGAACTTGGTCATGGCACAGAATCGCATGAAGCAGCAAGAAGATCAAGGTCGCTCTGAACGTCAATTTGCAGAAGGGGATCAGGTGTTTCTGTGACTGCAACCTTACAAGCAAACTTCCCTCAAGGACGAGCATTGTCAGAAGCTAGCGCCCAAATTTTATGGTCCTTATATAGTTCTCAAGCGTGTGGGACAAGTCACCTATCAGTTAGCTTTTCCCAGTCATTCGAAGCTACATCCTATTTTTCATGTTTCATGCTTAAAGAAGGTGATTGGAACTAGGTGCCAAAGTCAAACCAAGCTTCCCAAGTTAGCTAAAGAAAGATCCATTTGGCTACAGCCAGAAGTAGTTTTGGACTAGCGTGAGCATCGCCTGCGTCAGAGAACCATCAAGGAAGTGCTAGTCCAGTGGAAAGATACAACTCCAGCAGATGCCACTTGGGAACCAACTACCATTCTACAATAGTTTTCACATCTCAAGCCTTGAGGACAAGGCTATTTTTAAAGGGGCTGACATGTTAGAGTCCTAACCCACACATAGGTAGAGAAATATATTCAGATGTAATAAAGGTCAATATTAATAATGCCTTTCAATAAAATAGAATAAGGTGGATGTAAGAAGACCTAATAGAAGCTTCCACTTCTAGAAGGATCTTCCTCTAGATGCTTCTTTTGATAGACATATTTAGTATAAATAAGGGTCGGGGGTATGAAAACCATAGCTTGGAGATTATTGTAATAGAGCACTGCTCGATTGAAGGTTGCCCCCTCGAAGAGGCCTGTGAACATTTCTTTTTGAATCAAAGTGCTATTTTTGTTGTTGTTCTTATATCATTTTTGTGTTATTGTGGAGATTATGCTGGTTATATTACTGTTATTCTGCCATTTCTTGAATTTTATTTCTGTTACGTATACCTTTTATATATGGTATATTACAGAAGTTGGCTCTGTGCCTTGACCTAGTTTTGGAAGGAGGATCTGGTGCTCAATGCACAGATCTCTTGTCCTATGCAAAGTTCAGTTATGTGGCTTAGTGCACAGGAGAAATTGAATGTAAGATATGGACGAATAATAAGAAGACGAAGCAGTTGGTGGACGTAGCCCCACACTGGGGTGAACCACGCATATCTTGTGTCATTGGTTTGTTTTATGCTATGTTGTTTATGCTATGAATCTGCTCAATGCTTTGGTTATTATGTATGCTAGATAGATCTGTTGATGATTAGTGTTTTATTCATGTTAAAGATAAAGTAATGTTAGATCTAATTCAATGCTATGTACTAAGTGTTTGAAGTGCTTAATCTTTATTGTTACTACATTGATCTATCTTTAGGGATTGTTCTGTGATGTTAATAAAGCTAATAAACTAATGAATATCATATTCTAAGTGTTACTAGAATACTTTGCAAAGTGTTGATATCACAGTATGTGTCCCAACTTGATTACATAAACCAGCATCCTGTAACCCTCCTTGTTCCTACCTCGGGTGAGACCTCGTCTGCTTCTCTAAAAGGGTCGGTAGTCAAGGTTTTGTTGGTGCATTGTTAAGCGTTGAACCCTGGCTATGCCCCTGTGCCAACAATAAGGAAAGGGACGAATCAACAAATTACAAAGGTCCACGATGTCAGAGGGTTCAACAATGGAAGAAATGGCTGAATGCGTACCTTCATATTGTGTGAGTGAATCGTGCAAGGGATGGCTAGAATGGTTAGAATGGTGAGAGCGGAACTCCTGAGGAAAAATTGCAAGAATGCTGGAGAACCCCCACAATGACGGATTCCCCCCCATAAAACTACATGTGCCAAGGTTGGCACATGGCTCTCTTGGTAGCACATTCCTCTCCACTTGGAGTTCGTTCCTCTCCCAAAGTAACTTAGGATAACAGGGTTTATTTCCCAAACTTTAGTAATTTAAGGAAATACATTATAATATTCCCTTGGGTTAAGCCCTCAAGTTTAGCCCCTTTTTGTTATCCTCTCATCCCCCTTCCATTTCCCTTCCTAGTGGACCTTAGTCCCCCATAACTCTTTCTTAGTGGTTTGTCTACAAGCAACAATGTATTTTTATTAATGATCCACACAATTACATATATAGAATCAGGCTCACTGGCCTTAACATCTAGGCTTTTTGGCCTAATAAACACATAATCCTTATAGCTTATAATAATTGACTAACCATCCTATCAACTTTATTAAATATCATTACAATTCAGCAGGGGCTAGGCCTTGGGGTAATACACTAACCCTAACCACATAATTTATTGGACTGTGATCTAGATGGAAAACATAGGGGATTTCTGGGTGGAACCAGTACACATCCTAAACCGAAAAACAAAGTTATCAAGAACAAATAAATAGGGTTGGTAAAGGTTCAATGGACCTGATATGGTCCTGAATATGCTACATGGGAGCTTGAAGAAAACATGCAGGGATAATACCCACAATGTTTTGTCAATTTTGAAGAAAATAGAAGATGAAAAATACAGGACTCCATTTTTGGACAGCTAGAGGTCTAAAACCTCATCTCAGAATTCTTGGTTAGTGCTAGTAGCCCTAAAAAATAATGGTGCAACCTGATGTATTGAAGGTAGTGAAGGTGGTGCATTCCTTAGGTCACCAGGTTGAAAAGAGCAAGATATTTGGTTTGGACTATTGTTGGATTGTACAAATTTTCATAAATTTGTTTTTTTTTAATGAATATTTTTATGTAAAATTGTATATGTATTCAACATGGCGTTGTGCTTCAAGGAAAATGTAAAATTGTAGGGGAGGGTGAATGTAACATCCCCACTATAATTCCTAGTTTATTTAATTCATAATGTAGACATAAAAGTGGCTATGGCCAAGCACTATAAATATGAAATGTAATTCTGAATTGTAAATGAATATAATGTAATGCCAGTTGTTGGGAATGGACAGAGATGGGGGATGATTAATCCAAAAAAGATGGGGGATGGCTAGATAGATTTCAATAGGGGTCCAGAGGGGAAATAATTTATGTGTTAATCGAAACCCACATTTTTGAATTTTATTATCATTTGGGGAAAACTTCTAATTTATGGTTGAGTGTATGGGAGCCCAATCATTGAATATTTGTCATAGGGTGGGTGTGAGAGTCACATCCCATAGTTATTGGAAATCATGGGGAAGAATCAATCAACATTAAGTGAGCAATCAATGGTCTTGGTAAAAGAGATGAAATTCATATGGGTAGTAATAGATAGTTTTGGACATGGAGGAGAGATATGAACAACAAGAGGAAATAGAGAAGAAGATCTTGGGGATCTGGAATAACAAGATTGTGTGAATTTGGGAGCATACAAGAGAATTTTTGGAGTGTTTTGGAGATAGAAATTGAAGAGGCAGGTTGTCAGGCCTAAAGAGTGAACTACTTGGTGAGTTGCATTGTATTAGCAAGTGTTTTATTGTTTCTTTTTCTGGTGTTTTTTCTAGTAGTGAGTTCCCTTGAGTTCCTAGCTGAGATATTCCTAGCTACCTATGCCAAAGAGACTCTGATAAATGAATGGGATGCCCTATAGACTAAGAGTAGTGATGGGTTGCATTCCTTGGGTTGGGTAAGTTAAGAGGAAGAGAGCTACAAGAAATCTGGGATAGTTGTAGGAGAGAACCAGTGGGTTGCATGATATTGACTTTTGAGGGGACTATGAGAGTCACCCTTATTTTGTGGATTCCTATCCCTAGCTCAGGGGTGAATTGTTGTTGATATTTGGAACAAGAAGCCTATCTTTGGGTGGAACATCCTTCCCAAGAAGCTGGTTTCATAACCATTTTATAAGATAAGTGTTTATCCATTTTTGTTGAGGTATTCCATGAATGTAATTTCTATGCATTTACTTTGTTTATGATAATGGTTTCATATGTTGTTATATTTTTTTATCAGTTGCATTTATGCTTGTTTAGAATGTTGTAGTTGCATTTAATTATGGGTATCAGAAATATGGTTGTAAATGTGAATAAATCAAGACTAATAAGGTACAACAAATAGATTAGCAAGAAGAAATTTTGTTTTATGTGTTATTCTACAGGTAATGTTCCCTGGTTCAGCTGGGGAACGTTACACTATATTTCCAAAATTATAACCATCCAAAAATTGAACTGTTTACAAGAGGTAATCTGATATGTCTCCTAAGTAACCATGACATTTGTTTATCTGAGGGGTCACATAAAATAAGTTATAGTGAAAATTCCAATATGACTTGCTTGAAGCAACAAAACCCTTGGATCGATGCTCTTGATACCAAATGTTATGAACCAACTCCTTGGGAATGAAAAAAATCAATTAATAATAGTCCACTTCGATGGGGGAACCTCCTTCACAATATATTCAATACAAAAGATGATATTTTATGAGATACAATAATCCTAAGACTAGGTCTCTTTGGTATATATAAAGGAGACCAAGGGTACAATTATAATGAAAGGGTGCAATGAAGGGATCTAGCCTACATACAAATATAACACTAGAAATCTAATAACTTTATATTTAGGGATTAATAAGGGTTTTTTTTATACATAACATGGGGTTTTGTCTAGGGATTAACATTCTTTTGAACTATCTTTGATATTTTAAGAATCACAAATATTGTATAAAAGGAGATCTCTTGTTCTTATATATATATATATATAAAGAGAGAGAGAGAGAGAGAGAGAGAGAGAGAGAGAGAGAGAGAGAGAAATTATATTTTATAATCAAAATGTTGTTGTTTTAATTGAAGTTATTTGAGATTGGATGATATGTCATATTACATGTCTATGTTAATTTAATTTAACTATTGCTAAATTACCACCAACACCCTGTTCTAAGGAGGAAGGGATCACTCCACATGGGACAAGTGTTTTATATATAGTTTTGTAGGACTACATTTATTTGATAGACTGTATTTTTTTCTGGTTGCATTTCTATAGGATTACAACTAGCATTACTTTTTCTTCCATAAACTATATTTATTCATGTAGGATCACAACTATTTTGATAAGTTATATTCATTTATGTAAGGTTTCATTTCATTTATGAATTATATTTGTGTATGTAGGATCACACTCAATTTAATAAAGTATATTCATTTTTGAAGTACTGTATTCACTTCAACAAATCACATTTATTTATGTGGATTATCGAAAATGATCACAGTTGGAAATAAACAATACTTGCACTTTACTTTCCTATCAATTTATTTTCCTACACTTTACTTTCTTGTCAATCTACTTTTCTATCAATTTACTTTCATATTCTTTACTTTTCTTTCAAATATGGTGTGATTTTTTGTTTTCTCTGCTACTACTGGTGTGATTGTTTCCTTTCCTTTCCAATGCTAGTGATATTGTTTAAGCCAAGATGTCAACGCTTGATTGACTTTATAATTCCTTGCAATTACATGCAAGTGTGATTATTGAAACTATAATTGCACATTATTCAAACCAGTAAAATAAGGAAGTATGTCCTACATACACATTGCACGATAACTTGCAAGTAATCTAGAACCTCAAGTTGACAAAATTAGTGCACATACTATTTACTTTCCTTGCTATAAAATAGAAAGGTAATTAAAAATCCCATCATTTTGGCATTTTTTTCGGGGAGTTTTCAAAGGCACCCTACTAATCCTACGTTGGTTTTAGATCATAGTAGAATGGATGCATAGAGTCATAGATCCAAAAGGTCGATTTAGTAGTACCGTGAAAACCACCCAAGATACTAACCCCATTGTAGGAAAATCAACAAAAGGAGAAGGCTCGGGGAACTCCAACTCTCATAAAAAGACACCTACATCCAAAAACACAACAACCAACTCTTTAGAAAACAGGAAACATGTATCTCCAATTTCATAATCAATACATTCAACTGATCATGCAACAAGAGCTACTTCTACAACTTAGGAATAAATATTACTTTGAACTACAGATTCATCCAATACATGCAAGATTCTAAGTGGGAAGCCTGACATAGAATTTTTTATCTAGATTATATTGAGAATGAGGTGAGATACAAACACAAATATAGCAGAGAACATACAAATATAGTGAAACCCAAATTCTATTAATGAATAAAATAACAGAATACTGTACAACATAAATTGGCTAGAATGGTGGTATCTTATCTCTGAAGAGAAAGAGATGTTGGCTATGCTCATTCACATAAATAGAATGCAATGGGCTGCAAGAATGGACTTTTTGTTGAAAATGGGTACTTGACACTGAGAGGGGGGTGAATCAGTGTCACAAAACATTGGACAATTTTCCACTTTTCACAAATTAACTGAACAAGAAATATTTATTTCATTTTCTCAATCAATATATATATAAGAATAAATATTTTAATTATTTAAATAACTTGAATGAATACATAAGATCAATATTTGAATATCATCTTCAAACAATTATGAGAGACCCATCTCTCTGTTACAATACCCATCTTGTAGTTCTCAGATCCAACTGAGAAAAGAGGAATCCAATCCTCATAACAAGTCCCAACTTATTTATCTCAAATCCAATTGAGATGTGAGGAATCCAATCCTCATACAAGACCCAACTTGTAAACATGCACCAACATGATAGAATGAATCTTCATTCAATCCATTATATATAAATATATATACATCAACAAATTCAACTACACTCTTCCCACCATTCCTTTTTGTTTATATAGTCTTCCAACTGGTGTGAATTTCAATCATTGTGTCATTTAATATTTGAAACATTGTACCTTTTCATTTAAAATGATAATCTTTAAACTTTAATTAATATCATTTTCCTTTTTATTCTTTATTCATGTTTTCATGATTTAACTCTCTTTTAATCATGAATGTGTATCGGTTCGTTTGTCCCCATGAGTTGATCATAGATATGGATCAACTCATTAGATTGTACTGATGTTTCTGCTGTGTTCTCGGTTCACCAACAGATCATATTCGATCTCTTATCAATTCTCTATAATGTTTTGGTGTTAACTCTCTATCAAATTAAGTCTAGATGAGGTGCTTCCTTCAAACCATATTCATATGATCATAGGCATAGAACCATAGGCTTATTAATTTAAGCAACGCATTATCTTTTGTCTGTATATCTCTCATTTCATATGACCAACAACGGTGACTAGACACTAGGCCAAACGAGCACTTGAGAGCTTATCAGAATCAACGGTCATGATTTAATCTTCCGATGAGATGGACGATAGTCAGGACTTCGGGACTTTGAGACTTTCAACCTTTCAAATATGATTTCGTCGAATAGATCATATAGTTCACGTTTATATCATAGAACCATATCAATGGTCATATTCGATCCTTACATTTATCCTTTGATTTCTTCATCCGATGGCTAGAACTTAATCAAGCATTGATATGAATGACCACTATTTAATCTGACACTTCGGCTATTCTACTTACGCTATCCTTCCACTATATTTTGATTAACAGTTGAGAATGCACCTGAAGTATTCTTCATATTGGATGACTCATGTCCACTTCGGGACTTCAGAGGTTTGGATAATCGCTACTCCATTTTCCTCCGGAGTGATCACCTGCTGAGTAAGTCATAAAACGGTGTAGACCACTTGCTATCAGTTAATACTTCCACTTATGATATCCTTCCACTGTAGTATATCAACGGTATAGAATGCTCTCGAACTGATCTTCAGATTGGATGACTCGTGTCCAGTTTGGGACTTCGAGACTTTGGGAAAGTGCTGGTGGTAAAACTCTCAAAGTCACGTAACTTACTTACATCACTTGATGAAATGGAACGAGCCAAGTAGCTACCATGTGGAACTCAGATTCGTGATTTACACGTACATGAAATGTTGATTTCATCTTGAAACTTGTCATTATTTGACTGTGCCACGTGTCTTTGCTGACTTGGTCTTCCACATGTCCTTGCTGATGTGGTCTGCTAACGTGGTCTACCACATGTCCTTGCTGACGTGGTCTGCCACATGTCCATGTTGATGTGGTCTACTGACATAGATCTCCCTGATATAATGGTCATCATATATTCTCAAGATCCGATGGTCCTTATTCATTTCAGATTTCAGGACTTCAGGTAATTTGACTTTTCAAGTTGTCAATTCTTCCAAAGTGAGACTCCCCGAAGTGTAACCTACTCACATATTTTAACCCAAACTAAATGTTGTTTGTCTATCATGATCTTAGATCGATGGATCGATCTATCTACGATGCTGCTTTGCCTTGGATTAAATCCAACGAATTTTCTTCTATCTTATCATGTCCTTCCACCTAGAATGATCCAACATTTATGAAGACTCTCGAAACAGATCCACGATCAAGGATGATTTCAGAACCATAACTTGCGAGTGTTTTAACTTGTCACCCAAACTCCGCAATTTGAAGTTGTGCATTGTTGGTGAGTCAACCACAATCATCAATCTTCGAAGCTATAATATATAATGGTCCTGACTAATTATGGGATTGCAAATAGCACGATATTTAATTCTCCTTTCGATCTTCACAATCTATCCCTACCGTTGATCTAGCGATTGCGCATCCGACGGTCACAACTCAATCTGACTTAATATGATTGTTTGTTGGATCAACTATAGTCATCGATATTTGAGTTTATGAGGTCTGACGATCTAGACCAATTGTGGGATTGGAACTAGCGAGTCATTTAATTATCCTTTCATTCTCTGCAATTCATCCCTTCTGTTGATCTAGTTTGCAGATCCGATGGTCACAACATGATATTATCATTGACCAATCATCAAATAGTCCTCAAGCCCATGGTCACTCATATGGATGACGTCTGTTATATGAGATGATCAACACGGTCAATTTCTTGATCGGACGGCTGCTAAGGCTTCTCACATTTTCTTGTGCATCGATCGACTTCTCAGTCTTTCCATTGATTCGATGAAATTTCTACATTGTTCTCTTCCTTATGAGCTTTGATCTTCATTCGCTAACTCTCCTAAGATTTAATCTTTGGCATGCTGTCATACTTGTTTGACATTTTCATCCTTTGCATATTTTCAATGCGTTTTTCCTTCTAATCTTTGATCTCTACATATTGTTTGACATTCTATGTTGACTAATATACTGTTGACATCAATGGAAATTTCATATATGATAAATCATAATGACAATTCATCATAACAACAAATCATCAAATCATAATGACATCAACTGTTGACATCAATGACAATTTCATCTATGATAATTCATAATGACAATTCATCATAACAACAAATCATCACATAATAATGACATCAACTGTTGACATCAATGACAACATACCAATGACAATATGTCCAACAATCTCCCCCTTTGTCATTGAGGGAAACAAACTAACTTCATACACAAACTCCCCTTGAGATGATGCTTTTGTCTATGAAGTTCTCTATGAAGTTACTCTCCCCCTTTGACATCAATGGCAAAGGGTTTCTTCCCTTATGATCAACCTCTGTCTGTCTGCATTTTTTTGACCAAAATATGTTCTTGGGTAACTCTCCCTATATTCATGCTATGCCTACCATAATTGAATGACTCCCCCTGTCAATATGCTCTCTCTGCCTCTTACTACTCTCTCCCTTTGTTTCTAAAAGGGTAACTCTTCCTGACAAGGTATCTTCTCCTATTAATTTTAAAAATTCTTGGCATAATCTTTTGATTTTGTAGAACCCAATTTAAACTTCCCCCTTTTTTTTGGTATTTTGTTTCTTTGGCTTAACAAATTAAGACTTCATTAGAATTTGATATTGTCCCATATTCTTCTATAGGTACTTCCTTTTCTTGAGATTGATTTAATATCTCATATTGAGTTTCACATTCTTCATTAGGACCTTTACCCATCATGTTCTTATTATTAGTTTCTTCATTTTTAGGTGTAATAACATATTTCTTGATTTCTCCTTTAGATTTTCTTCTCATATCTTTCTATGAGATATTCTTCTTTTTGGATCTTCTTTTTTTAATTATGTTTTTGGAGTTTTGTCATCTTCTTTCTTGTTCCAAATTTTATTAGGTTTTGTCACTGACTTCAATGACTTATTCAGATATTGAATTTTTGTAATCTTGTAGTTTTGGGATTTGTGCCCAAACCTATCACAGTTGTAACATCTCATTGTATGACAAAATTTTGTTGTGTGCTCAACAAAATTACATCTCCAACATCTAATTGAGTTTTTGGATTTTTCGTGTATATCCTTTCTCTAGTTTCTTCTAGTCCACTGCTTTATGGCCAAAGCTATGACAAGAAAAGAAATATCCATTGAAGGTATTTCCATTCTTGATATTATTTTGGCTTGAAGGATCTGTCATATGATTTTCTTCTTCCTTTTTACTTCTATAACTGTCCTCCTTAACAAAGTTCATGACTTGTAATTGCTTTGTACTTGCACCTTTTCCTTTTAACAAGGATGATCCTTTCTCATGTTTTTAAATGGTGCTCCATTTGTTATTGTCTTCTTTCTTATTGTATCCAAGACCAGTTTTCTCATCAGCTGATCTTTGGCTCTTCCAAATCTTATCTAGGATAGCTGAGCTATTATGGAAATTGAAAATCTTATTTGTCTTTTCATTCATCTGTTTGATATTGACTATTTATAACTTTAATATTTGACACATTTCTTCCTTTTTAGTCAACTAAATCTTCAGGGCTTCTTCTACTTCTTTAGCATGTTCAAGTTGGGTCTTTAGATTGATGATTATTTCTTTTGTCTCATCCAAGACTTATTTGCATTTAATAGTTTTGTCATATGTTTTCAATTATTCCATATATTTTGTTAGATCAAAAACTTTAGTTTTCAATATTTTTATTTCTTCCTCGTATTCTATCTGAAACCTTTTGAGTTTGATGGCTTCTAATTCAAACATTTGGCACGATTCTTCCTTTTTAGTTATTCAGATCTTCTGGGATTCTTCCTTTTTATTATCTTCTTCAATGAGTCATTAGATCTGCATTAGTACTTTCATTTATATTTTTGAAATTGATGATTTCCAATTCCAACATGTGGTAAGAATTTTCTTTCCTTGTTAAATGGATCTTTAGGTCTTCTTTACTTTCTTTTGCTTGACTGATTTCATTCTTCAATTTCTCAATCCCCTCTTCTTTTTCTTCTAACTGACCATTTTTGTCAAATATGATGTTTTCATTGTCTTTGAGTATTTCCTTTCTTTTATTTTCATGTGTCTTTACTTCTTCCATCTTTTCTATTAGATTAGTAAGTTCAGTTTTCAAACTTTTGATCTCTTCTTCTTTGTTTTCTAGCTGAAAATTTTGTTCATTCTCTTCATGGTTAGATTGATATAAATTTTGTAGTAGCATCATATCTTTCTGTTGTAGTTTCTCCAACTCTTATAGAGTGCACAGGGTTGTGTACTCAAGACTTTCAAGAGCCTCCACAGGAATTTTGATTTGCATATAATTTTTTGATTCCAAAACGAATCTCTCCTATAGCAGCTGCAACATCAATTTTAAGATTATGTAACATTTATTTAGTGATTACTAAGGTATGCCTCAATTCCTTGATGAGCTTGTCTTCCTCATAGTTGACTGAGATTTGCATCAAATCCTGTATTTCATTCTGATTAGAAATGAATTTCTCTGTATTATGTTCTTCATTCTTATTGCAATTTTACTTTTCTTTATCTTCTTAATTTTCTTGATAAGAACTCTCTTCTTCCGAGTTTTGTTCTTTATTCTGACAGGAATCCTCTGTATCTGAGTCTTGTTTCTCACTTTGATAGAATTTCTCTTCTTCTTGTGTTTCATTCTAATAACAATTTTCTAGTTGAAGCCATAATTCTTTAGCAGATTTGTAGTGCTTCATATTTTCTTTGACTTGGTCTGACAATCCATCATGAATTGCTTTTAACGATATTGAATTGTTTCTACTTGCTTCCTTTGCAATTTTTTATTTTCTCATTGAAGTATTTAAGTGCCAGGGCTTACTTACTACCGAATCGCAAACTCCAGATCCACTTGACTTTAGATATCTTTTCATATTTTCTCTCCATGATAAATAATTTGTTCCATCAAATAAGGGAGCTTCATTTGTGGAGATAGCAATTTGTCCACCCATTTCTTTTGAATCTACCTTCAATGTTTAAAATGTGTTGAAGGAACTCGCTCTGATACCAATTGTTGAAAATGGGTGCTTGACACTGAGAGGGGGGGGGGGGGGG
>ML800613.1:191554-238025 GCA_009831015.1 Picea engelmannii
TAGAAAGGTCGTAATTGTAAGATTACAACTCCTCTAAATGCTTAGACGCCACTCTCTCGATCAATCTTTCCGAGGATGAAATGATCGGGAAACATGTTCACATGATTCCCATAGGCCCTAATAACATTACCATGACGACAAGCCAATGGTAACAAGCAGAAATAGTTTCTCTCGAAATTAATGGAAGTTGTACAAGTTTGACCAAGCCTAAGTTGTAACATGCTAAACATTTATTACAGGTTAAAGGGGGGAAAGTAAAATATAAAGATCTTGTTAAAACTTAATTGATACATCATTTACCTATGGAATCCTATGAAAGTGTAAGTTCTCACACTGTGATAGCAGAGTAAATTCAAATTACCCTGAAGCCTCAAGTACACATGTATGTATACTGTATATTCTGGGTTTAATGTTTTCTGTGACCAATTCAAAGGTAAACTAATTTCAGTTTTATGTGTAACAATATACCAAATTGACAAGATGTCCCACATGTAAACTAGGAGAGAGATGAACCTAGCAGTTGTTGGGCCTACACCCATTATTAGCATGGAATCAATCCTAGTTACAAACACCAATTTATCTGACGGAAGAGAACACTACCCAAGGTATCATAAAATATATCGTGTATTTCAGAATGAGGATTATCCATCCAACGAAGAAGACATAAATGAATATTAGAGTATCAGAAAAAGTGACATTCCCACTCCGAAGTCTCTCCTGATGATTTTCCCCTACAACGACGCAGCTTGGTGGTGTTTCACCCACTTCCAAAAATAGTCGACCAACTTGGAGAAGTTCAGGGTAGAGAATGAAGACTTTCAAGACTTAACAAAAAATTGGGACACCGGTGAGGTGAGACAAGTTAAGCAGGAAGAAAGATATATCTTGACACAATATATAAAGAGTCCATACAAGTTGTTGAACACAATGGTTTGCAGAATGTATGATGAAGAAACCAACACACACTTCAGGATGGAATGGTTTTTGATGGATTATACAGTGGTGAAGACAGGACAAGCATTCAAATGGGAAAGCATCCTTGCTTTCAACATTATCAATAGAGCTAAGGAAGCTACAGGTATGAAAAAAACTAACTTTTATATGTCAGGATATCTTATTGATGGAATCTTCTCTGCACACCATTTCCCTGCTTTTGAATGGATTTGTACTCCAAGTCAACCTCCAATTCATATTTACTGCTCGAAACCATGGGATATTAATTACAAAAGATATTTTTACAATATATGTGACTTTTTCTTAGCCCCTGTGTACAAAGTGATTTTTTGGGTTTACCCACACACGATATCTCAAGGGGACATAAAAAATATAAAAGAGATAGGGGATTAGTATGTAAAATAATATTATACCTATATCAAGGTGTATGGAAGCACTAGGCTGCCACATCTCTTACCCAATTATGTGCCTGGAATTCTTTTACCAAGGGAAATTGCATATCAAACAATATAGAAATGGGTCACATCCTATCTATCAGAGAAAAAAAAAAATACTGGCCAAATTTCCCACTATAGGTAGGAAGATATACCTTGTCCAACAAACCCCATGTTGAGAAGGAAGACCAAGCCCCAAGGGAAATATGTTTGTGGAAATGGAGCCTAAAGGGGCATGATTTCTTTTTTGAAGAAATATTGTAAAGGCCACAAAGTGAAATAATCAAGGAAAATAATCTCTAAAAGGAAGAAGATGAAGAGAGGGATATAGTGAAGGAGCAATTCAAAATGTTACTAGAGAAGAAAAAGGATAATTTGGAAGTTAAATAAATTGTACAAGAAAGAACAAATTAAGACAGAGAAAAGAAATCTAGAGAATCAGAAGAAATATATCAATAAAATAAAAAAGTAGATATAGAAAAGAAGAATACCAACCAAGATGAAACCTTGAAGAAAAATGGTGAATGAAGTGAAAGGGACACTGAAAAATTGATCAAAGATAAATAAGATATGGATCTAGAAAAGAAAAAGAGGGAATATAAAGAAAGACACGAAGAAACTACTGAAGAAGAAGAGAAAATAAATAGAGGAAGATTCAGAGCAAGAAAATAAAATAAAATAAAGTGAGCTAAGTAGAGTCTCATCAAACATTGATGCAATTATAATTACCATTCATATTGCAGAATGCACTCCTCTGGTAGCCATTCTAGGAAATTATTCTTACACATATCAAGAGATAGGGTTGGATGATGTTGTAGTGGATGTACGTGAATACTATTATAGCCATAAAACTAGGGCTATTGAGAGGAGATTAAATAAGATAAAAAGGGGAGAATTTGTACCCAATAAGGAACCCTTTGAGAGAATCATAAAATAGAAGACATGCCCAGATAAAAAAGAAATTGTTATAAAACAACATTAGCCCTAAATTCATTTGCAGGTGAAAATTCTATGTCAATATATGATATAGGAGAAGCACTGGACATATCTAGAGCTAGAGTAACTGAGGTAGAATTAGCTCTAAACAAAATAAGGGAAAATTTGTCTGGTGAGTTCAAGAAAGAATCCAACACAGCATAACGGATACACAAAGAAGAATTGGAAAGGGAATTACAACTTCAAGGAGACAAGTTAAATGATGAGTTTGAAAGAATGCCAATACAAATCAGAGATTACTTTAGGAAGAAGTGCATGCTCTTAAGATTACACACTCATAGGAAAAGGGGAAACTCAAGACCAATAATGCAAAAGAAAAGACAAAATTACAAGAAAAATGCTTGCAGGTGAGCATCTATAATGAGAAATTGGCAGATATGATTAGAAAGTTGCAGCAAGATAATCAAATCCTTCTGACGACCATATAAGAAAATAAAAAAGGAGCCATCATCCTGGAAACTATCAAAGAAGAAGTCAGGGATCCTAATGAAGAGCTCATGAATGTACAAAAGGAATCCTTTTTCATATTGAATGAAATTAAAAGGGCATAGAGACCAATTCAATCTTGGTAATCGGTTGGAAGTCTCAAGGAACAAATATGAAAAGTATCAAACTTCCTTTGAAAAATTATAGATTGGAAATATATGTATAAATATCCCCGCAGTACCCTACCAGTCTATACAACCAGGAAGAATATTAAGGACCATGTCCTCTTAGATACTTGGAAGCCCATCATAAATTATTTTTAAATCACTCAAGATATAGTCACCAAGGAATGCAAGATATTGTTGAGAGCCTCTGATAGCATACTTGAAGAATTTGGACTGGATATTATGGATGACTTGGAAGAAGTAATCCCAACTAAGTCAAGGATAAAGGATGTGGAAAACAAAATAGATTTCAGTAGGAAAAAGATTGAAAAAATCAATGAATTAAATAAATACATCCTGGAAGAAAAGCTCATAAGTCCTATAAATCTAATCTCACTAGACAAATACTTTATTTAGAGTAAAGAACAGAGCCTGAAGGTAGAGGTGACAATCTAGATCTGTGACAGTGAGATAGATATGGGAAATATGCAAGTGAGTAGAGTGGATTCTATCTTGAAGGAATACAATATCTGGAAGGAGTATAGAGACAAGATGCAACAATCAAAGACCTATTAATAATTATATTTGTAATGGAATCTCTTTATTTTGATCATTAGTGATTTTGTAAAATCTCAGTCAGGAATGTGAAACAAAATACTGTAACAGTCATTTGACATGATCACAGTTACAAAATATGAACAACTTCATCTTATTTTATAAAAGAGAATGTTGCGATGAAAGAGATACTTTTTCTCTTTGTAAATGACATATAGTATTCTTACTTTGGAATGAATAAAAAGTAAGAGGCATTATGGAAATTATGACTTTGGTGAATGTTGTTGAAATACTGAGAAGGGGGGTGATGAATCAGTATGAGCACTTTTTACCACCTTCAATAACAATATTCAAACTTCAACTTTATCAGCAGTATATCATTATTATTGCATCCAATATATAATGAGCATATAACCATAAGTAGTACAAATCAACAATATCACATCAGATACACAATACACCATAATTTACGTAGAAACCCAAATGGGATAAAACCACATAATTATTTCTTATATATATCAAGAATACATTCATAGGAAGCACCAACTTACAAATTCTACAGCTCCAACTAGAAGGAGGCTCCAACCCCCTATTTATAGTATTCAACCTAAAGGAAGCTACAACTCCCTGATTTACTAGCTACAGCTAGAAGGAGGATCCAACTCCCTAGTTTACAGGTTCCAACCTAAAGGAATCTCCAACTCAATGAGTTCTCCAACACTAATAAGATGGAGGCTACAACCCCTTTTCTTTTCCCCTTCCTGCTGCCCTAAAATATAAATGTAGACCAAACTGTCACTACCACAATCACTACCACTGTCAACCTGTCACTGACATTGTCTCAACAACCTGCCACTTCCACTGATACTCAACATCAATGAAACTAGATCCACTCACATGGATCACCAATAACATATGTCAACCAAGAACCAAACATCAACAATAAATTCCTCAAGCATGTACCAAACATGTACCAAGATCACAAACAAGTGCCTCTAACAATGCACCTTATCATCATCAAGATACATGCCTCAACCATGTTCCAAACCATGCATCAAACTATGAACCGTAACATCACCAAGATGTGTCTCATCATGTACTAACATCACCAATCATGTACCATAACGTCATCAATGTATGCATCTAAACCATGTACCAAAAATGTGCCAACATCCATAAGTTATGTACCTCAAACATGTGTCATATCACTCATGATATGTATCAACCATATACCAAAAGATATCCCATAAACAATGAACCATAACATCACCAAAATATACCTCAACGTGTACCATACCATCACCAAGATATAACCTTCAAAACATGCATATAAAAAAACCTTTAATCCTATAACAACCTTGTTGCATCATCATACCTTGTTGCAACCTGGAACAAGAAACCCCTTTACTTTAGCTCATCCTCACTACCTCATATTCACCAATATATCAAGTGTTCACTAGATATATATTCAATGAACTTGTGTGTAAGAATGGGAGACTCCTGATGTGTATTTATACTCTCCCATGTAACTTCTTTTCAACCACTTTACCCTTAATTAATTTCTTGTTGTAACCACTTTACCCTTAATTGATTTCTTGTTACAATTGTTTTACCCTTTTTCCTAATTTTAGGGCCATAATTGTTTTACCTTTTTTTTCTAATTTTAGGGTCATAATTGTTCTACCATTTTTCCTAACTTTAGGGTCCTAATTGTTTTACCCTTTTTCCTCATTTTAGGTTCAACCTGTACTTTCTTGTTACAACCAATTTTCCCTTAATTAATGACTCTGTAACTGTTTAGGGATTCTTAACCATTCTTCGGGGATTCCTACTTCACGAGGCCATAACTCCTCAACCATGAAGAACCACGTGGCGTATCACCTACCATTGGAAATGAAATGACGAGAACCATCCATCCATGAGTATGTTACCTATATTTATGTTGTCCTTCATGTTCAAATTCCTCAAACAACTATAGGTCCACAACCACAGTTTCAAGCCTTCTTGTAGACTTTGTCAATTACACCCATCTCTCGAACTTATTCTATGGATGGTATCAATCAACTTACCAACAATCTCGACCATACAAATGACAACCAAGTATCCAACGATCGCGTCCACATATCTACATCTTCTAGACTTCTCAAAGGGTTGAATCGATTGCATCTTTGGGTCTTCCAGACTTCTCCAAGGGTTGAAATCAATGACAACCAACTGTCCAAACTAACTATCCAACAAATCCATATGAGACTTTTATTGGTGCATTTATCTTATTCTTGTGTATCATAAAATTTTGTTGTGTGAATTATTTATTCACTTTATTCTTGATGCTTATGTTGTCATATGTTTACTGATGAGTATAGATATGATGTTATGAATGACTTCAACAACTAATTGTAAATGTGTCTGCAACATTATTATTGGCATCCATCATTGGAATATATGAACTATTTCTGACCCTAATGGAACTATCTCCCATTGTACTCATTGTTAATTAGCCTGCTCCTGATTAGGATACAAAATAATAGATTAGAATTGCATTTAAATTACTAATAGACATCGTCAATTAATTTAGTCTTAAATTTTAATTCATATGAGAACATTATGTTCTCAGATTCATATTTAGATGATAGTTTAGAGTGGAAACCAAGCCCACATACTGGTCGAAAATGCCATCCCAAATGAGAGTAGGTCTAATTGGGACCTTCCATTGAACGTTCTCCCATACCTGCTTGACAAGCCATTTTAAACCCATCAACAACATCTTGGAAACTCCATCACCTAGGTATGGCCTCACACCCTCTGCAATGTTATAATCCTTATTGGACTAACCTACAACTATAGTATCACCCTCAGCCTCGCTACCCCTCCATCCCTCACCAATAATGGATGCATCATCCAACCCAAAATATATTGTGGAAGAAAGGATCCATGCTTTGGGAGTCAATAACAAACCCCCTACAATTGCCTCAAAAACCAAAAGTTTCACCTATGTAGTTTCCCATGTAGCAACAAATCCAATTTCCTATGAATAACATGTTTCCATGACCACAAATTCCTACATATCTCACTGCTAACTTGAATAATAAAGAATCTCAACCCACTTATACTATCCAGTTACCTCGTTACCCTACCTATGCTATGTCCTTTGTGGAACTATAGGATATTTAGTTACGATCATGGAGAATCCTCAATAAAGGAACTTATCTTGTCATCATAGAACATGATGAGGATAAGTTCAAGATCCTACAATAAATCATTATGTGATCAATCTCCCACAACACTTCATCCCACTCCTCTTGAAACCTCGGACCAACTACAATCCACAAGAGCTACACATCTTCCTCCCTATCAAGAGAGATTAATCCTAGACAAACTCCCCACTAAATCCAAGTTTGAATTATTGGGATATTTAAAGAATGTGTGTAATAATCCCACTATTTGAAGGGATAATGGATGTTTCCATATATATCAAACCCATTAGAGAACTATGCTTAAGGAAACTAGGACGAAAAGGAAAGTATCCTCAGACTATTCAAGTGATTGAGAAACAAGCAAATGTGATGCTTGGGAAAATCCTTACTACCAACTATTCAGATCTTGGGATCCCTATAGTAGATGTCCAAATTAATAATGTACTTACCCTAACATTCTGATTGACTTTGGAGATTCCATCAATGTGATGACAAAGGAAAATATGGAAAATATTGGATTGTCCAACCTATGACAAACACCCATAGTCCTTCAACTAGTTGATTGATCCACAATTAAACTTGAGGGAACTCTAGAAGATGTAGTGATTTTCATGAATTCTTGTGGGTATCCCATAGATTTTATGGTTCTACATCCCAAATCCAACTTAGGAGGATACCCTTGTTGATTTTCATTGACTTTGATGCACAGAATCTGTATCCAGAGATAAAGATTACTGTGTAGTACTCTCTAGATTCCATCCAATTGATATGGAATAAAATCAACCATTGACTTTCATTGACTTTGGTTCGTTGGATACACAGAATCTACAATGTACATCATGAACTTAATTTGATTGTAGATTTCGTCCATCCAACGAATATTGAAGAAAATCAATCTTTGATTTCCATTTTATGAACTTAATTTGATTGTAGATTTCGTCCATAACGAATATTGAAGAAAATCAATCGTTGATTTCCATTAACTTTGCTTAGTATCCACTTTGCTTAGTACCCGTTGGATGCACAGAATCTGCAATCTAATCCTTGATTTCCATTAACTTTGCTTAGTACCCGTTGGATGCACAGAATCTGCAATCGAGAGAAGGATTGCCCTGTCCTGCCCTTCAAACCACGATAGCGTGGCATCCTTTGTTGTAATGACCAGCGCCGATCAATCAACCCATTAAAGAATACAAAACGTGGTCTCTCAGACCCCAATCTGCCTCACACCAGAAGGCTGCAATATCTTCGGCTCCCCAATGCGTAATCGTGGCCTTCCCCTCTTATGCACTTGTGCTCTCCCTCAAAAGGAAATATGCGATACTTCTACCACTTTGGTGGAACCATCTCTGCATACAACCGAGCAAAGAATAACCTGCATTTCGTTATACACCTCTGCTCTTTCCTGGAACCCTCACGAGCTCTTGTGGCACCATCCACGGTGATCTAATGGCACAATAATGCCAATTCGTGGCAGAATTCTTATTGATAGCGTGGCCTTTCCTCCGCCTTTAACTATGTAGAGAATCTCTACGAGATGGTTCCTGGTTCATTTTCTCCAGTTCCATCTCACTACGTCCATGATAATTCTTGAGCAATCATTTCAAACATTTGCCAACTCTGACCAGGATATTAGCAATTTCCATCTCCTCCGTGTTGTGTCCTGCTTTAGTAACATATTTCTGAGTTTGGTTGTCTTTTAAAGCTTCCCTTAAAATCTCTTGAAGAAACATATTGAAAAAAGGCTTTGAATGATTTAATCCAATTCCTTGGGGCAGCGCTCATATTTTCACTAAACCTTCACAATGGAGAGTTTCCCTAAAGTCGTAGATGCTTCTTTAATAATATCATACAAGTCACCACTTTAGAGGATCGAGATAGGGTTTTTGAAAATGGTCCATACTTATTTATTTATTTATTTTAGGCCTTGGATTGAAAGATTCAACTTTAAAAAAGAAGACTTTATTGTTACCCCTATTTCGATTCATCTCTATTCTCTCCTGCATGAGTTTTGGGATGCATAAATGTTGAATTTATGTTTATATTAAGAGGGGGGTGAATCAATATAAGACACTTTTTACTTTATTTAACCATTCATCAATCATTAATTAGCTAAGACATAATAATCACATATAAACTCAAACTACAATGCATAGAGTTTAACATGGAAAACCAATTAAGTGAAAATCATAAGACTTATCTTTATAAATGTCTATAGGACATTTACAAAGATTGTAGGCACCAACCTACTAGAGACACTAGTCTCCTTAACTGAGCACCAACTCGGCGAGATGTAGGCACCAACCTACCGGAGACACCAATCTCCTCAACTGAGCAACAACTCAGCAACACCTGTGGGCACCGACCTACTGTTACGAAATTTGCAAGCACCAATCCGTTGGAGACACTGATCCCCTCTACTAAGCATTAAATCAACAAGATATTTGCAGACACCAATTCAATATCTTCATACACAAAGCACTTCTAACTTCACTTGCATGCTTCATTCCATAGACAATCCTTCAAACCCTTGTCACATGTAGCCTTCATGCTCTAACGAGCTTCATAACATCATTTCCAAGATATGATCTCGGACTACATCACAACCTCAAGACAACGCATATTGTAGCATCACAACCTCACAACAATGCACAGTGTAGTATCAATATATGCCTTCAGTCCTTCATAGCGCACCTTAAGAACAAGATTATCCCTAGAAAACTCCTCAAACTTCTCTTGCACACCTTTAGATCCAAAAAAAACATCCCATCTCCTTTAGCTCACCTCAGATCATTTCTACGCACCTTAGATTTGATATATTTCTTGGTTGCACTACAAATGCTCATAGCTATCATGTATTTATAGTATTTATGTCCTTGCTTTCACGGCCAAACTGGAATGACCAGTTGAGTCGACCTAAATTTTCTAGATGGGTTGTTGGACATTTTTTTTTATGTCTCCTCATTCCTAGCGAGTTAGAGGGAATGTCATATACCATTGTAAAGGTATTAGAATAATATTTCAAACAATCTCCCCCTTTTTCATTGATAGCAACCCTTACTCAACTTTGATACTCCCCCTATTTGCAACTTTCCTTATGTATACAATTATTCCTCTGTCTACAACTTGTCCCCCTTTGACATCAATGACAAAGGGTTGCTCCCCCTAATATTTTTCTTCCCTTCAAGAACTCCAATGTGTAAATTAAAAGTATATATTCAACTAATCATTATCCAGGATGTCTCTTCTACAAGTATCCAACATTGATCCTTCTATTTGATTGTTTTTATTGATCAAAACTTCCACTCCAAATTCATGACATTGATCTTATGAATAGGGTGAACCTTTCTTATTGACTTTATTTGAATTTGTTTCTCCCTCCACCTTCACTTCTGACAAGGACCAAGTAGATGATTTCTCTTGTCCAGACGAGTATTGTAAACTTGAATTTCCATTTTCACAAGGAAATGTCCCAACTTTACCTTTTCTAGAGATGGGGTGTACATTTTTCGAGTGATGATCAAAACAATGAATCTCCCTTCCATCTTCATCTAGATTATCACATCCTTTCTCATAAAAAACAATTTCATCTCTCCCCGTTTCTTTCTTTTTCTTCCTTTTCCAAACCTTTGAGTTTTCTTCTTTATGTTTGGAAAGAACATCTTCTTCCCTATTTCATTTAGGATGTCCTACTAAGGTGCTTCTACAATAATTTGCTATATTCCCATAGTTATTGCACTTATAACATTCAATATCATAACCAATTACAAGAGCAAATGAATTATACTTTATGTTAGCAAACCCATGATAACTTTTGGTTTTGTTGCTCAGACAGTCATCCTTTGAGGTCTTATAAGAACCTATATTTCTATATCTCACATGATCACTTATATCATAATCTCTATAATCTATTTCCTCATGACCAAAATTATTGCAAGAAAAACAATAGCGAAGAAAGAGATTTTGATACTAGTTTGTGAAAGGCCTTCTTGGTGGAACAACTCTTATGAACTCATTCTTGTTGTTCTTATGAGAATAATCAGGTTTCTACTGGTCATCATTTCCTTTAATGTTGTTTATTTCATGGTTGATGGAGCCTTTGAGAATATTGGCATAGATTCTCGGATTTTCTTCATTTTATTTTCCTGATGGCCTTGTGACGTTAGTGCTTGCATCTCCCTCGAGGGTTTTTGGTTTTTCATTGTAACCAAGAAATGTCTTGATGAATGGAGGCCTTTGGAAACTTATAATATTATCTAATATTTCTTTACTCTTTATAAACTTCAAGATTCTATTCAACTTATCAATTGTTTTCTTCAATTATTTTCTTAAGAAAACGATTTCAGCTTCTAGCTTATTGCAATTTTCTTCCTTTTCTTTCAGTTGGCTTCTCACCAATTTTTTTTATCCTTTTTCTCTCTTTTAGTTGATTTTTTAGGATGATAATTGTCTTCTCTGTTTCTTCAAGATCATGATACTCCTCTTCATATTTATGCAATTTCTCTTTCTACTTTATACTATTTTTCTTAAGCCTGTTTATTTCTTCTAAGGAACTAACAATTTATGCTTCAAGATCTTCTTCTTCTAGATATGGCCTTTCTTTATGATTATTTTCATTTTCTTCATCAACAACCTTTGTTTCCATGGCTATGGAGAGATATTCTTCTGCATCATCACTTGATATAGGTGGATATCGGTGGCCACCCACCTTTTTCGACTGGCTCAAAACAATTTTCTGACAATTTTGGCAATTTACTATTTTTAGCAGGTTTTAACTTTTGGGGCCATTTTGAGGGCCTAAATGAGGGTTTTTAGAGATAGAGGTTCTCAATTATAGTAAAAGGCATTATTGATCCCCCAAAATGAATCTCCTCGACGATAAATTTCCAACGAGCTATCATATGCCTAAAACGGAGATCGTATGCAAAAGTTATGACCCTTGGAAGTTGATGTACTAACTTACTCAAATGGGGCCCACGTGACTTTTGGCGCTTCATCTCCCAGGGTTAGGTTTTTGGATGCCTAGGGTTTTTGGCATTTCGTTTTATAGTAAAAGTGCCTTCAGAGTCTCTTTGTAATCATCTTCTTGCGAATGCGAGTAGTCGTCACATATCTTCTTAGAGATAAGATGCCACCATTCTAGCGAGTCTTTCACTCTGTATTTTTACAGTCTCTGTACATTTATTTCATTAATAGAAATCATGTATTACTGTATATATGTGTTTATGGTTGCATCTCTAATATATTTATGTTATATTATTGGATATGCGCGATATCTCTGTGCATTTCTTTATTATATCTCCACTGTCATTTCGTGTCGAAAATAATTCGGATGAGTGATATCAGAGCAGGCTTCTCTTGATCGTTTTTCAATTCATGTCCCCGCCGAGGTCCGAGTATAGCAAGTTGGGTCTCGAGCTTGTCTCTCTTTAAGACAATAACACTCGCACACCCAAGAAACCCTCAATGGCGGAAGAAAAGAAAAATGATGGAGCAGACGATCCTATCAATCTGTTGCTTGAGCAAGCTTTCACGCGACAGAGGGATGAAATGGTGGAGAATTTTTCCCACATCCTTCAACTCCTGCCAATAGCATCAGGTGCATCTTCATCAAGCGACCACTTTGGAGGCACCTTGCCTTTCAAGGTACAATTTAATTTTGATAGTCCTATATTTGAAGGACATATGGATGCAGAAGCCCTAGAAAAATGGTTAACTCTGCCAGAAGGTTATTTCTCTGTTCATAATTTTTCCGAAAAAGAAAAGATCACCTTCACACTCTTTAAATCTCTCCCTCATGTCAAACATTGGTGGGAAACTTACTGGGAGCAAAGTTCCACAGAGGAGTCTGGAATATATGTGGTCGATCCCACTTGGGATTTTTTTGTAGATGCAGTAAAGGAACAGTATTACCCTGTTGGTAACTATGAGGACCAATACATGAGATGGACCACACTGCGGCAAGAGAGGGGCCAAGTAGTTCCAGAGTTCACCAATACCTTCCATACCTTGCGCACCAAGCTAGGTATCAAAGACTCTGAGCGACATTTGGTTCTGAAATACCATGGGGTTCTACACAGATACATCCAGATTGAAATGGATTTTTTGGACATCTCATCACTCAGTGCTTCTTATTGATATGCTATTAAAATTGAGCAAAAATTTAAGCACTAGAACAAACGAGAATTCGGGTCTGCAAATCCGCAACAACCAAAGTATGACAAAGACGACCTTAACAAACAGTCTCTCGAAAACCAGTCCAAGACATAGGAAAAGAAGGGTCACGGGAATAAAAAGAAGGGCACCAGAAAATGGTGTGATTTCCAAAAAATACCCTAGCACAACATCGATGAATGTTGCTCAAAACAGTCATTGTTGGCCGAGATCAAATCAAGGAGCCAAACCCTAATTTAGAATCTGATTCTGAAAATACTGGTAAAGGACAGATCATTGACACAGACCCCACTGTCATTGTTGCGACAACAACAATTCAACTAGAAGAACCAACAGATCCTAAAGAGGGGGAGCGCCTTTTTCATTCACAGATGTGGGTGAAGGGGACCTCGCTGCATTTTATTGTTGATAATGGAAGCCAAAAAAACCTCATCTAAGTAGAGGTCATCAAACAATTGGGATTGCCGACAACACCACACCCGCAGCCATACAACATCGGGTGGCTTCGGCAAGGACGAGATCTCTGTGTCAGCCAATAGTGTCGGTTGTCATTCGACATCCAACACTTCAAGGATGAGGTATTATGTGATGTTGTCCCACTGAATGTCTATGATGTTCTCTTGGGCCAACCATATATGTGGAGACGCCATGTTGTTTATGCGTCTCGTCTCTGTAGTGTCATTGTTACTTTGGGGGGTCATCTCTACAGAATACCAGAGGTAGTTCCAACTATTGTTCCACCTAAAAGGTGTCGCAAGGTAGTATCTCATACTGCAAAATTTAGCTTCTTCACAATCTGTTCAAAATAGGAACATAAGGACACTGCAACCACTACAACCTCGCGCCCTGCACCTTCTATCCAACAGAAGCAGGTCGACAAGGTTGCAACAAAGCACAAAGATTCCTTCTGCACACATTCCTCTTATGCATCTCAACTTGTTGAACAACCTCAGCTTCAATAGTATCATGATAGACTTCCACATACTAAGCAGCGTGACATCTCCAACAATACAAGCAGCTCACCAAGACGCAGATCCAACAAACGTTTTTCCCTCTCCCCAGGGAACTCAACGCAATGGAGACCATTGATTCCTAAGGAAGGAGGATTGATCCAGGTGGATATCGGTGGCCACCCGCCTTTTTTGACTGGCTCAAAACAATTTTCTGGCAATTCTGGCAATTTACTATTTTTAGCAGGTTTTAACTTCCGGGGCCATTTTGAGGGCCTAAATGAGGGTTTTTCGAGATCAAGGTTCTCAATGATAGCCAAAGGTATGATTGAGCCCCCAAAATGAATCTCCTTGACGATACCTTTCCAACGAGCTATCATACACCTAAAACGAAGATCGTATGCAAAAGTTACGACCCCGGGAAGTTGATGTACTAACTTACCCAAACGGGGCCCACATGACTTTTGGCGCTTCATATCCTAGGATTAGGTTTTTGGATGTCTAGGGTTTTTGGCATTCCAGTTTATTGTAAAAATTCCTTCAAAGCCTCATTGTAATCATCTTCTTATGAATGCAAGTAGTTGTCACATCTCTTCTCAGAGATAAGCTGCCACCATTCTAGCGAGTATTTCACTCTGTATTTTTACAGTCTCTGTACATTTCTTTCATTAATAGAAATCATGTATTACTGTATCTCTATGTTTATGTTTGCATCTCTGATATATTTATGTTATATTATTGGATATACGCGATATCTCTGTGCATTTCTTTATTATATCTCCACTCTCATTTCGTGTCAAAAATAATCTAGATCATCACTATATTCCATTTTTTCAAACAAGAACATATAACACAACATAAATATATGAGTCACAGAGAACTTATCTACAAATAAAATATTCACCAACTGGTTGCAGATGTTGGATGTTCCACCCAACCTTAACCTTTATTGCACATTCAATCTCTACAATAGGATACCCCTGCGTTGAGGCTATGAATCCACAAGGACAAGTTCCTAGGAAGACTCTAAAACACACACATCAATCAACTATCAATCTCTCACAATTTGCTCAACCACACAACGAATCCCATATTACCAACTCTATTTCTCCCTTAACTTGAAAAACCCAAATAAATGAACTCCCTTCTATGCAATGCATTCCCTCAGGTTGTTTCACTTCCTTCCCAAGCTCTAATGTAATTGGTCAGGGAATCCCAATGTTGGAATCTCCAAGTATTCTCCGTTGTGGAGTGTTCTTTCACAATTGTTATCATCTCATGTACACATGCATTAATTTCTTGTTGGAATAACTAATAGTTCCCTACAACCAACTAGCAACGACTCTCTTCTTTCAAAATTTCATTCCCATACCAAAAAGAAGAACAAGAGTGAGAAAGAATGAATGAGGAACAAATGTAAAATGAGTGAAAAACCCCCAAGAACCAAATCATGGTTTATATATTTGCATGCAATAATGAACCTTGTGGCTTCCCCGAGAAGCTCACGTAACCATTGTTCCAAACTAATTCCAAGATGGGTGAATAAAATATATTAAATTGGCTTAGCCCCTTTTAACCTCTCTCTCGTGGAATCATAGCTCCCTATGACTATGTCCTTATTTATCTTGCAACGAACAATGCATTTTTATTATTAATATTCAAAGTATAACATTGCTAAGCTTTCCTCCCTTTCAACTTTATAGACACTCTGACCTTCCATCAAATAAACAAAATTACATTATTAACTCGGGGACCACATTAACTTACCAATATACTTTGGAGTTAATTATAGATCCAATGAGCTCACTAGAACAACCATGGCCTCCTTTGGAGGATCTGCACAAGTGTACAAAACCCCTATTATAATTTGAGCAACGTCAGCTACCTTGGCCTCTTCCAAAGCTCCTTTCGACTCTACAGTCCCATTATATTTTGGAACTTACTCACTAATGGTCAAAGACTTTGATTTAGAGTTTAGAAAAGAGTACCATCTCCCTAAATTCCACCCTGTGATCAATAAGCATAAGACTCAGACTCTGTCATCCAAATGTATGTATTTACCATGGACAAAGTATACCACCCAATCAATGAATCTGGCCACTGAGACGTGGATGCTCCTGAATTCAGTGGAATGTGAAGTGGGTACTAAATTCAGTGGAATATGGAGTGTGCGAAAATGGTACAAGAGATTTTTAATGTAGATCAAACTTCCCTCCTGTTAGATTCATAATGAAGAAAATAGCATAAATATAATGGAAATAATAGAAGCAATCAAGAAACTATGATGAACGGAGATAACTAAACAATGACAGAAAAGGCATACTCTATTCATCAATTCTTCTGTAAATAATCATGTACATAGATGTACATATGTAATACAAAAGACCATAACTGTCATGTAACTGTATAACAGTTAGGTTAACATAACTAACCAACTAACTTATGATTAGTGTTTTAACATCCCCCCTTAATCATAAGTTCATTCTTGCCTGAAAACTACCACTACTTGACAATCACACGTGTCAAGCGAATATTCAAAGGGTTGGCTGAAGTTGCTCTCTAAACTCTGAAAAAAAATAATAGAAGTTGATGTCTTCTACTAAATTGGTGGTTTAAGGTTGACCACAAACTCATCTAGTGGTTTCAGGATGACCACAAACCAAATGTCTAGCAGAAGTTGATTTCTTCTACTAAATGACATGGTTTTAAGTTGACCATAAACTAATAAGAGCTCAAGGCTCAAAAATATGAAAATGTAACAAGCATAACTTCATGTCTTCTGCTCAATTGGTGGTTTTAAGCTGACCACAAACCATATCAACAACAATATGTTCAGGAACAAGACTGCATACCAAGAACTAGGTTGCATACTTGATCATCTGTTCACATGCTCTAAATCAAACTTGGAACCTGACTCAAAATCAAACTTGGAACCTAACTCAACTAGATTTCCCCCCTGTCAGGGACAAGTGGTTCCAATTCCCTTGACTTTCATTCACTAGTATGGCCAAGAAGAGATCCAGCACATCAAACTGTCTTCCGACGGAGTCTGAAGACTCGATCTTCAACTCAGAAGACTACATCAATTGGGCCTAGATCATACTGTAAATCATCAAATATTGAAAAACATTCATGTCCATCAACTGTAGAAATATCTCCAATCAAGTACGATTGTACTTGTGTATAAATCCAGCGATAAGACTGCTCCAATAAATTGGCTTCCAAATGCCAACGCCAATTCCATAACCATCCAAAATGAAGTTGTTTCCTCTTGCGCTTTTGGCACCTTACTGAGGGATGATTTGTCTTCCCACAAAATTTGCATGGATGAAGATCAAAACAATTTGACTTATCATGGCCAACTCGGTGACAGTGTTTGCACTGTATGGGTTCTTTATCCGATCGATTATCATGATCTGGAACAACATCATCATCAACAATATCCTATACATGTTCCTTACCAATATGCTCTGTCGTCTTATTATCATTCAAAAAGCCTCCACTAACAAAGCAAACAGGTTCGCAATAATTAGGAAAATGAAAAAGGTTGTTAGCATCATTTTCATATCCTAGTCCATATTGATTATGTTTAAAGCATAATTCTTCCCATGGTCGAACAATACATTTATCCGCAACTTTTTCTCACATAGGGACTTCATCTAACTGATCTTCATGTTTATGATTGTCATCACTAGTCAACTGAATGTCTTCATTATTTTCATCATTGATGCCATTTTGATTGTTGTAATCACATTGTTGGTGTCGAAGCAAACTTAACTCACTAGACAACAACTTGTTTTGATGTTTGAACATATCGATCTTCTTGTGTGTTACTTGTAAACAAGTAATCATTGTGCTGAGAGTGCACTTGTTTATTGCAATTGTAGATTCTGTAGTTGAGTTAATTAATGTGTGCAATATTGTAAATATTTCTTCAATTCTTGCCATTTGTTTGTATGTTGATGCCACAAAATTCAATTATGTATGTGCATGCAAAGAGGCGAAGAGAAACCGTTCCTCGTATGAAGCCTGCTTAAAAAACTACAGGATCTGTATCCTGTTGTGCATGCCAAGAGCAATCGTTCGTTGAATGCTGCCAAAAAAACTACAGGATAACCAATGATGTACACAGAGATCCTAAGACCCCCTTATTCAATTTTGGGTGGGTCAAGGACGCAAAGACAAATATAAAATTTGTTGGATCCCTTATAACACCTTTACAAATTCAAAGCAAAATAAAAACATTATAACTCCAATTACAATATTACAATAAATGGGGAAAACTCTTCCACACAAAACCTTATAACTCCTTGAATTTCCCTTGAAATAAACTTTAAGTTAATGAAATCCACTTATTACTACCAAGTAAAAACTTAAAAAAAAACTTTCATAAAGTTATAACCTTTCATATTTTCTTTATGAAGATTTAATGTTCTATATGAAAGATGACTAAATTACTTAAATGATAAATTTAAGTGCCACTCAACTATTTCACCATATGATGCCTTGGAAATGACATCATATACCCTTTTATAATGCCAATTAACTATTTCACTGCCTTGAGAATAACGTCATATAACCTTTTATAATTTTGAAAGGAGTTTTAAAAGGAAGTTTAGAAAATCATAAAAATGAAGATCACCTCATTAATTTCCAAGCCGAGGTATTACCAAGTAGAGATTGCATATCTAGAGTTGGTTATTTTCGCTCATATTGCTCGTTCTTTACATGATGGTCATTATTACCCCGTCCATCCGTCCAAGTTGAAGCTTTTCTTTTTTTTGCCAACGTTCCTTCTTTATGCAGATTGTTTCTTGCTCAAACGGAGATTGCAGATTGCAGGTGGTAAGGGTACGCGTAGGATTAACACCTTGAAGCTCCTCAATAAAACAGATCGGTCACATTTTCCAGCGAAGTTTTGTGCCATTAAATAAAACAAAGATGAACTAGATTCTTCTTGCTGACAATATGGAAAGATCACTTCTGTGCTTCAGGTCAGCGCTCCAAAAGGATAGGATTCCTCAATTTCCCTTTGCCCAACGACCCCTTCAGTTGGCCTATTCCTATTCATCGGTTCCAGATAACGATTTCAAGACAAGACAGCAAAAGGAGATAGTTGTCGTTGCAGAGAAGATTGTCGAGTGCCAGCAAACTTTGAATTTCGATTGACTGAACTAGGATTTCATTTAGTCACCCATACCCTGTTCTCGTTCTGTCGTTGAAGCTTCAAATGCACCAGCGATCTCCATTGGCCAAGGCGTTATCATGATCGTGTTTGGCACCAGCAWTTCTCTTTATGATTTTTGGAACCATCAGAACCAACAACGAGGTTACCTTAYTTTCGGTTCCTTTCATGATGGAGTTTAAGCCTGATTTCGGAGCTATGTGAAATTCGTCATCCAGGTAACTCGTTGGTTAATAACTCCTTCAATCTCCAATAGTCAATACTGTGACTTCGATATTAAGATCCAACTATGTCCCTTTCCTATTGATAATGAAGGCTGATGGGATTTCATAGTAATTGTTTAAATTTCTACATGTTTTGCAGGATTGTGGATCGAATCGTTTTTGGAGATTATCCCCGAGAAATGCCTTAAGGTGTAGGATTGCACTTATCGTCTATATCCTCTGAACTACCAACTAATAACTTTTACTCGTTTCCCTGGTAACTCACAAAATCTATTTTCAGACTCTATTGTTTATTTGACAAGAGAGTGCCAGAGAGTCCCTATCGAATAATGGGTATGACAGTTTCTTATTTTTTGAATAGTCAGTCGACCTCTCTAATTTTCTCAGTCTTGCAATACAGTTTGGGCAATGGCTCATACATATCCACTGTGTATCTATTCAATAGGAGCTTGGGGTGAGCTTGTTATCACACGTGAGAGGACAAACGTAGGGTGAGGGCATAGAAAAGGTTTTTTTTGCAATCACCGAAGGTAAGCTCGAAGGCCCACTGTGTTGAAATATATAATTTCTACTTATCTAATATGCTTGCTAAGGTATTGAGAGGTAGAGTTAGTGTAATCTCTACATGAGTTGTGTGATCCTATTCTTAAGAGGTTGTTAGAGAGTTGTATTTTGAGATCCTAGTTTGGTGTGTGGTTGAGATATTCTCTCAACCTCTCCATTTATATTTGGAATAAGTTAGATCTAATAACAACCACTCCATTTATATTTGGAATAAGTTAGATCTAATAACAACCAATAAATTCAATATAATGAGTCACAAACATTTGTATATTAATTCATTAATTCAATAGAATTGTGTATACAATACTCTACTCTCCCATTTTATCATGGTATCAGGGCGTCAAGAATGGATGTGACTCCCTCACTGGAGTGCCCAGGCACATGTGGAGAGTAGAGTAATTGTTTAGTGTAAAAATTTCGGTGTTCTTGTGTTTGGGTCCTTGTGTGTGTTCATTGTCCAAAGAAGATTGTTGCCCGCGTGCTGCTGAAGATAGCGCTACAGTTGAGGAAGGTCATCATTGAAGAAACGTTGTCGCTTGAGCTTATTGCTATCTTAGGCCTGCCAATTTGGTAAATTTGCACTTTTTTCTCCCAATCCATGTAGTCATGGTGACATGAAAAGGAATTAGTCGGCCTCGGCGTCCTGTGTAGGTTGCATTTGAAAGAGCCAGGATGCGTGGCCGGAGCTTCGAAACAATTGTCTCACGGAATAATACACATCATGTTAATTGCTAGTATTCGGCGAGCAGCAGAATGCAATGGTTGTATTTGTCCACAGAGGTGGAGATTCCAAATGAAGATCCTATAAAAGAAGAGCCTACAGAAGCTGTACAGGAGTTGTACCATAAAATTATTGACTCAGTGAAGGCTGAAGCTATGCCTCCAAAAGTTTGGTGGGATTCATTACTGAAAAACTGTAAGAACAAAGAGGACGAACATCTCTGGATTTGGTTATTTTTACTGCGCAAATCAGGGTTTCGATGCATTCACGCTATGCCATCAGAGAATGGATAAAGGATTAGCTTCTCCAACTATTGGATACAGACGTTGCAACATATGCCAACAATAATGGAAGGACCCCAACTTCAAGGATATGGTTTGTTGTACAGAAAAAGTTTATTCATTGGACTTGACATCCAAGAAAAATCTTACCTAAACTTTGTTGCAAGGCGTGTGTTGTGGTTGCCGGTGAAGAAGTGTCGAGCAAAGAAGTGTCAAAGTGTCACTTTATAAATGAGGTAAATCTTTGGTTATATTGTTGAAGATGTCTTTGAATCCAGAATTATAAATGTATTGAGTCTAGCTAACTCAATATAGTTTCATTGTTAGAATTAGCTACTCTAACAAGAAACATCAAATGTAGAATGGAAATTGGCCATGGAAACCAAAAAGGAATGGTGAAGGATAGAGAAGAGAGAAGACTTGGACGCAAAAGAGAAATTGTTATTCCCATCATTATGTAGGTAAAGTTGTGTCAAATAAAATAAACTCATGAGGTAAAGTTGTGTCAAATAAAATAAACTCATGACCATATTATAATGTGAGTCACACATGTAATTGAAAGCATGTCTATGATATTTTGATGTAGTGGTCCTAGAGAATACTTAAGTTATGTACCTAGCTATTGTATACTCTCGTAATGTGAAAAGTTCGTGGTGATCTAAAAACCACTATGTAAAGCATGGTTACATGTAATCTGAGTAAACCTAGTGCATGGTTGAGGGTAATCCGAGAAAAACTAGAGCAAAGTTACAAGTAATCCAAGAAAACCTAGTGCATGGTTGAGGGTAATCCGAGAAAACCCAGAGCATGGTTATGGGTGAGCCAAAAAAAAACCCAAGTTGATGATGATGTGATGAAGGGGGAGCTATGAGGAAGAATGGTTGAATGAACCATGTAGCTGAAAATAATTCCTAGAGAATTGGCAGTTACAGCGGATGATGACCCATGTATTTCGGTAGATGGATTTCCTTTTATGTGGACGTCAATAATCAGATGCAGGTACAAGAGGAAGCGGATGAAGATATGTCCGCATAGATATTTAGATAAGTAGTCATTAAGAAAGAGTATTGGAATATACAATTCCTACTTATCTAATATGCTTGCTAATGTATTGAGAGGTAGAGCTAATCTCTACGTGAGTTGTGTGATCCTATTCTTAAGAGATTGTTAAAGAGTTGGATTTGTGAGATCCTAGTTTGGTGTGTGGTTGAGATATTCTCTCAACCTCTCCTTTTATATTTGGAATAAGTTAGATCTAATAACAACCAGTGAGCTCAATATAATGAGTCACAAACCTTTGTACATTAATTCAATAGAATTGTGTATATAATACTCTACTCTCCCATTTTATCACCCTGATAGAATGTTTTTTTGGATGGAATGAATCCCATGGAACTTTCATTGGTCTGAACAAAAATGCCAATAATTATGATACTGTGAAGACTTTCCATAATAATTCATGTGTCTGGAGTTAGTTTTGGCAGATTGGAGGCCCCCAAGTTAATGAAAGAAATGGATATTGGCTTCTTGACTTAAAATTATTGTTTTTTTCCACATTTTCCTTGTTATTTATTGTTACGGAAACAATATTCTTATTACTCCCAATATTTATCCCTTTGAATTCTTGAAAAAATGTCTATTGTGTTAAATCTAAGAGGATGACCTTTTGATGTCACATTTAGGTTTGTGGGCAACTTGGATTATGTGGTTGATAATTCGACACACTCTTGCAAGAGGTTATTGGGATTCATTTTTGTAATACCCAACTCAAATTGCTCAAATTGTGATGCAGATCCAGGTGATCCATCCAAGACCTCACATTCACATTAGTGTCTTATATGCTCATTTGTTTTTTCCCTATTAAGGGTTTTGAACTTGAATTCACCTTTGTTCCTTTCTTGTTGCATAGTGTATTGGACAATGTGGAACTTAACTTTATATATTTTCACTCTAATTTACTGGATTCTTTGGATGTTATCAACATCAACTAAACCATCAATGAGATTCAAATGGAATCTTTATTGGAGAAATGATGACAATTGGTGTGACTCTAGTTGTGCTTTTGTTCTTCTTGTGGTTTTTTAATTTTATTCAAGAACAATGGGGTCAAACAACCTCACACAAAAATGGAGCAGTAGCTCTTGCAACAAACAGGTATGAAACAAGTATATCTACAAGTATTTGTGCTCAAAATTTCCACGATGAGAGAACACGATGAATGTAAGCTCTTTTTTTCTTAAATTATTTAATATTCTTCCATAATGTCCATTTTTGAAACAACAATTTGTGACCCTAAGATCTTTTCATTATTATTATCAATTATCATATTGTGTTGACAAGGATACCCAACATTTAAAATTATTGTTCTTTGAAATCGTGTTATGTGACATTCTAAATTCTAAGAGGAAACCTTGTATTTTGTTTTTTGTTCTAGGCATGGAGTCATATATGATAATATGTGAGCTTGAATGCATGTTCACATTGAAGGAGAACTATGGGATCCTAGAAAAGGCCGATAGGTTGTGTACACGAATAATGAAGGAGACACGATCATTGTCGTTAATGATCCGTGGAAGTCAGTGTTACAATAAAAAAATATTTTGGTTTCATTTGATTACTGAGTATTGATAATGTTTAATTATTATTTGGTATGATGAATGATTTCCATTTTTCTACCTAAAATGCTTATGTATTAAAATAGGGTGTTATGTAGCATTGTGCACAATATTTTCGTTTATACTCAAGCAGAGGTTCAGAAAATGACTCCTTGAAAGCATGTTAAATGTCAAGGATGTTCAAATGAGAAACTAATAAACAAAAAAAAACATCTAAGAATTGTATTTTTATTTAGACAATTTAGATAGAAAATGACTCCTCAAAATAATGATCAATGTCAAGGATGTTTAGATCTTTGAAACCAATAAACAAATAAACGTCTAAGTAATCTGTTTTTGATCTTCAGAAATTAGCTTTTCGTCCAGCTAGTGTAGATTCTTGAAATTGCATGCATATTATCTTCAAATTTTTTTCTACTTGATTGATGATTTCCATGGAGTATGAAGGGCATGATTTAAGTATCTTTTTGTCAATGGGACTGACAGGACAATTAAAAGGAGTTTGTAAGTGTTGGCACAGGGGCATACCCAGGGTTCAATGCTACAACAACGCACCAACAAAACCCTAACTACCGACCCTTTTGAAAACTCCTGCGAAGCAGATGAGGTCTCACCCGAGGTAGAGGCATGGGTGGTTGCAAGACTCAGGTGTCTGCAACCTTAGCTAGGACATAGATCTATGATTATAAGACTTGATATAGCACTTAGCACCGTTAGTTCCTTAATATGCAATCAATATCCACTTCGCTGATAAAATAGAGTTTCACAACGTTCACACTGATCTAATGTATTTAAGCACTTAGCATAAGTAAAACGGATCAAATCTAGCAGATCAAGCACTAAGCATATTCATATGGATCAGATCTAACATTCTTACATGTCATTAGCGTTGAGCCTAAGAAGATCTATCTAATCATCTCAAAGTACTTAGCAAAGGAAGGCATAAACACATCAAGACAAAGCACAAAGCAGAACAACACAGTATTTATGTGGTTCATCCCCACCCTGGGGCTACGTCCACCAACTCTTTTTCTTTATTGTCTTCATTTAATCGATTACATGCATAGAGCCACCAAAACCCTACTCTGCATAGGACAAAATATTTGTCTAGCTCGCTAGATCTTTCTTCCTTGTGTTACAACACAAAGCCTTCCAATGTAGGTTACAACCATTTGCACTTAGTTGTGCAAGTCTCCGACAGTCATTCAAAAAGAACTTACAGACTCTACTTGCATTCAGCATACACTTACATCACATAGATTCTGCACTTAGCTCATCAACCTACCGTCCTGATATTTCTTACAATGGCTAGTTATCTATTTATACTTTACAAAATAGGCCTAACCATCGGTAAACCCATGGGCCGATATCCCAATCCCATTACATAATCCCAAAAACCCAAAAAGGACCTAAAAGTGGGTAGAGATCCCGTGATCTCCGCTTCGTCTTGCGCTCCTCCTTTGACAGGTTGTCGAAGTCCAAAATAGGTCAACATGACCAAGAATCTCCCAAAACTTGGTCAAGGGACAACAATAAGAATGTATGTGGTGTGTTTTCCCGATATTGGCACACTTGGCATAAATGCGAAATAAATTTTCTTCACATTACAACCTTGTGATCCAGTCTCACCATCTTCATGGAATGTTGTAGTACTTGCTATCTCATGCAAATAGTTTGTTGTGATAATTCCACTATCCATGACTTTTAATAGATGAATGTGTTCCAATGCAAATTTTGGAGCTCACATTAGTAGCAAGACGAACACCTATGATACCAAGGTAGATGTTAGGAAAACTTGTATCCTTGAACGCAGGCATAAAATAACTAGAAAAAAAATGTACATGTGTGTTTCTCTAAAGTATACAGAGTTGGATGTTAATTACAAGTAATATGATGTTAGAAGTTGTAAAATCAAGGGAAATTTAAAAAATTTCATCTATAATAAGTTAAAGAAGAGAATTTTGGAGAATTTCCACTTTTTGATATGTACCTATGGATGTTGTGGATAATTAAGCTACATATAGTGATTTGTACAAATGATTATTTCCTTAAAATGTTTGAGAAAAAAATGGACACCAGATGATTCTACTTTTAGTTGTTTTTTGCATGTCAAGTCTTATTTGTTAGGATTGTGCCTTTAGGTATTCGGTTGCATATGGGTACACAATGGTTTGATTTTTTCCACATACAAAAATTGTTCCACATTGTGCAACACTTCAAATGTTTCCTTGTGGAAGAGACTTAAATATATTTTAATAATTGAAAAATCTTGACATTGGGTGTGGTTTCAACAATGAAGTATGAGATCGGTTGCATATGGGTACACAATGGTACATAACTTATCATTCCTATTTGTGCTCAAGATATGTGTTAATAAAATGTCTCCTTTGGTTCTTTTCTTAATCAATAATCTACCAATCATGATTTTGGACTTGAATGTAAATGGCTGTTTCTAATTTCCATCTCAACTCATTTATATTGTAATCATATCAATAGATAAGGCGACATATCACTTTTATTATGTACTTTGGCATAGTGATTTATACTACTGTACTATACTAGTATATATATTATTCTATATATTGAAAAATATACTGATAGAGTGTGTTGCGATGTGTTAGAGATGTGTTTATGTGTATTCTATATATCGAAATATATACAAACATATTATGTCGATATATAGACTAGTTTATATACCAGTGTATGTGATCCGGATTATTCTCGGCACAAAATGAGAGCAGAGATATAATAAATAAATGTACAGAGATATCTCAAATATCCAATAATATAACAAAAATGTATCAGAGAGGAAACCATAAACACAGAGATACAATAATACACAATTTTCTATTAATGAGTGAAAATGTACAAAGACTGTAAAAATACAAAGTGAAAGACTCGCTAGAATGGTGGAAGCTTATCTATGAGAAGAGATGTGTCCGCTACTCGCATTCGCAAGAAGTTGATTTTAAAATAAGGCTCCAAAGGAATTTTTATAATAAAGAAAATCCAAAATCCTAACCCTTGAAGATGAAAAGCCAACAATTTTGTGGACCCCGTTTTGGGTAGTTTGGTGTATCAACTTCCCAAGGGTGTAACTTTGGCATACGATCTCTATTTAGGGCGCACGATAACTCATTGGAAAGGTATCATCAAGGAGATTCATTTCAAGGGCTCAATCAGAGCCTTTGTCTAACATTGAGAAGCTTGATCCCAAAAATCCTTCATTTAGGCCTTCAAAATGGCTCTAAAAGTTAAAAATTGCTAAAAATAGTAAATTACCAAAATTGCTAGAAAATGGTTTTGAGCCAGTTGGAAAAGATGGGTGACCAACGATATCCACCTAGATCAGTATGGAAAAATGGCCAAGAAAGATTATTATTTTCATGGTGTTTTTTATTTTTAACTAAAATGATTAATTTTTTATTGATTAGATACCGGTTGGGCCATAGCCTAAACAACCGTCCTTACAATGATTCAACAATCTATTTTTTTGAGGCACGACATATCTCTTTCTTTCATTGCCAAGAGTTGAGATGTTTCCAAATCTATGGGATAGGAGTCCAAGTAGGTGCTTCCTCAGTTTTGTTGAATGTTACTTGAGACAAGAGACAACCCATGTTTTCCTTTTGATCTGCTTCTATATTCGATCCTCACGGGATGTGATAGAATTGGGAGTTGGATAAATCTTGCAGCACATACCTTAGTCTTTGCAAAGTCTTGTTGAGTGCTGATCTACTGAAGTGCTCTTCTGAGATTATTGTTCTTATTAGAATTTCCGAATCCCCAAAAACTTGAATTTATTTAATGCCATTTTCCCGCACTGTCTGGCAAGATTTTATTAGCCCCAAGATTTCATCCTGATTATTAGTTATCCAACCTAAACCCCAGATGAAGTTATCTTTCCTTTTTCCATTGTATGAGTAAACCACTCTGCCCACCCCTTCTTTTCCTGGGTTTCCTTTGGAGATGCTGTCGAAAAAAATCATTGCTTTACTCTTGAAATACTGCAACTGTTTCTCTTATATGCCAACTTGGAGTGCTTAAAGGGTAGGCAATGGTATTTTTCTTGTCTTGAGTTATAATAGATCCTAGCCAATTCTTTTCTTCGGGAAGGAGAGTGTTTTCATCCTTGAGCAGGTGGTAAGTCATTGCTTCTCGGAGAAGTGATTTTTCTTTAGTGGCCACCGTCAAAGGGGAATGAAGGACACTATTGAAGATCTGATCGTTTCTTGCTAGCCAAATTTTCCAGCATAAATATTTGGGTATGGCCTGCCAGATTCTTTGCCAATTTGATTTTCTTTGCATATCTTGGGGATATCTCGCCTTCCAAGAGGAGAAGAGGGTTGTGAATGTAGTTTGCAATGGAGTTGTGACATTGAGGCCGCTGAGGGTGATCTTCCAGGCTTATTGGGAGAATGGAAAATACACAAACAAATGGTCCATAGTTTCAATAGCGCTACAACATAAGGGCCATCTATGAGGTCCAACTATACCTCTTTTTATTAGATTTTCTCCTGTCAGTGTTTTCTTATGCATTAAACTCCAAAAAAAGAAGTTTACTTTTATAAGACCAATAGGATCCCATACCTATTTCCATAGGGATGTTAAATCTGTCATCACATGGATAGATTGGAGAGTGTTGTATCCTTGTGCTGTGGTGTATCTCCTTTTCCCCATCCCCATTTGTCTGACGCGTGTATATGAACATGGGCCAAATCGGTCAACGGATTTATGAGCAGAGTCTTTTAGTTTTGAAGATGTACTGGGATTTCAGGGAGTTCCCAAGCCCACCAATTTCTTGTGGCGTCCCAAGAGGAGATGTCTGCCAGCTTTACAAAATCACGCTAAGTAAGCCACTCATGGATTTCTTTGATTTCTTCAGAATTTTTGAGTGGGGGGTGGCCCATGATGCTCTCTCTCCACAACAACATTTTTTTTCCATTGCCAGGAATTCAGTACAGGTAGGTTTGGAAGAAGTTTATCCCAACGCGACAAAGGTTCCAGATCAATGTTTTATGCCTTTAAATTCCTCATCGAATTCCCTTGGAGGTATTTTCTCCTTAAAGTTTGACTTATTGGATGTCTGGAGTTTGAGAAGAGCTTCCAGATAAATTTTCCACCTAAAGTTACGTTAGCATGACCAGGGTCTCTTATTTGTAAGCCTCCTTCGTTGATTGGGCATTTGACCGTTTCCCAGTTAACAAGATGAAATTTCCTTTGGTTTCCCTTTCCTCCTTGCCACAAAAAATCTTGGATCATGTTTGAAACTTGTGCTAGGATCGTCTTTGGAGCCAAGAGGAAGGAATATTGATAGACTGGTAATGAAGAGAGTACCAATTTTATAAGGATAATCTTTCCTTCTGTTGTGAGACAATGTCCTTCCCATGATGCTATTTTGTTCTTGATTTTTCTTATAATTTATGTCCAGAGTGAAGATTTATTGGTTCCCAGAGTTAATGGGAGTCCGAGGTATTTTATTTTTTCCCAAGAGGCATAGCCTAAAAACCCCAAGAATTGAGCAATTTCCTGAATGGTATGTTGATCAACATTCCACTCATACACTGCACTCTTCTTTTTGTTGATGAGCACTACAGAAACTCTGCAAAAAAATTGGAGAATATCGTTGAAGGTTTGTGCTATCCGAATGGAGGATCCACCTAGTAGAAGGGGGTCATCAACAAATAAAATGTGATTGATTGGTTCTAGGCTGCTCACCAGCCTGATGCCTGGAACGGTCTCAGATTTCTTTTCAACAGTTATCTTTCTTCTTAGAGAGTCTGCCATTATGATATATAAGAAGGGGGAAAGAGGGTAGCCTTGCCTTAGTCCCCTTGAGGCTTGAAGAAAATTAGTTGGCCTGCCATTTATTAGCGGGGCTATCCATGACTTCTCTGTGTAATCTTTAATTAGATTAACAAATTATGTATTGAACCCAAAGGAAAGAAGGACTCTGTAAAGGAATGAGAGTTTTATCTGATCAAATTCATTTTCCATATCGATTTTTATGAGCATCCCTTTCTCCTTGCGTTGATGGCTGGAATGCATTGCTTCTTGCACCTGTATTACATTGTCCAGAATGTGTCTCCCTTTTACAAAACCACTTTGGGTGGGCGAGATGAGCTTCCCTAACAGAGGCTTAATCTTGTTTGCCATTAGCTTTGAAAGGATTTTTTATGAGGTGTTTCACAATGAGATTGGCCTAAATCTGTCAAAGGAACCCATATTCGCTTCTTTGGGGATTACGGCTAAAAAGGTGGAGTTTAATCTGCCTCCAACTTTGGATTTTTGCTGGAATACTTTTTTCATTCTTAGTAAATCAGTCTTGATTATTTCCCAATAGTTTCTATAGTAATTGATAGAAAATCCATCTGGCCTTGCGTCTTTATTAGGTTCCATAGACCAAATGACATTGTTGATTTCTTCCTCTGTAAAAGGATTCGTGAGGGATGCATTATCTTCCTTACTCACTAGGGAGGGTATATGAGAAATAATTATGTGGTAGCCTCCTCACAATTAGCTCCATCTTCTTTATAAAGTTTATGGAAATCCATTTCTGCTGCCTCTTTAAGCTGAGTTGAACCTTTGTAAATCGAGCCATCTGCAGAGGTAATTTTCAAAATATGATTTCTAGAGATTCAGGCTCTGTATTGCCAGTGTAAGAAGGTGGTATTACGATCTCCAACTCTTAGCCACAAGCTACAAGATTTAAGACTCCAATACTCTTCTTCTTGACAGAAGGCGCGATAGGAATTGAATTGGGCAGCTTGTTCCTTTTCTAGATCTTGGTTGGTAATATCTTTGTTTTCCATTTCCATTTGCAGGTTTGTTAACTTCTGAACAATCTCTCTCATGTGGCTTGAGGGAGTGTTATTTGGATTTTTAATCCATTCTTTTAAGGTGAAATTTGTTGTCTTTATTTTTTGTTCCCACACATAGCTGGGAGATCATGTAACTGGAGTGGACCAAGCTGAGTTAACAGTTTCCAGGAAGCCTCCATTTTCTACCTAGAGAGGGATGTATCGAAAAGGTATTGGACCCAGGTTTTTTTCCTCTTCCAGTTGGAGGAGAATGGGCTTGTGGTCAGATGTCAATTTGGGGAGAATTTTGGATGAGATTATCCTCCTTTCCAACAATAGAGAGATTTGAACGAGAAAGAGATCCAAGCGAGCTAAGATGTGGTCCATTCCAACTCTGTTGTTTGTCCAAGTAAAGAGACCTTTCATGGGTTTAAAGTCTAGGTGATCCCACTGTTGAGTTAGCTCCTCAACAAAAGGAAGCATTTGGTCCCTGCCAGAGTTTCCCCCTCTCTTTTCTTTTGGCTCAAATACTAAGTTGAGGTCTCCAACTATAATGATGTTCGTATGGAGTTGATTTTCTAAAAAGTCTAATAGAATTTGCCAACTTTCTTTCTTTTCAACAAAAAGGAAAGTAACATAAAGGTTAAAGATGGAGAAGGTGATCTTACTTGAGTAGTGATGGAGTTTGGTGAAGATCCAATGTTGGGTCTAGAAAGAACTGTCAAGGTGGAACTTGTCTTCCAACCAAAGAGTTGCGAGACCGCCTGAAGAGCCCCTTGCGCTCATGGATTTCCCTGAATTTTTCTTCCATTTCAGTTTGTTGAGTTCTAAGAGGGATCCCCCTTCAATTTTTGTCTCTTGGAGCATGAGGATTTCAGGAGATTCAGTTTTCAGGAGGTCTTTGACTGCTTCGACCTTCGATGGGTTCCCCAAGCCTTTGTAATTCCAAGAGACTATACACATTATTTACTGGGAGTGGAGTGGGTAGGCCCTCCCTTGGGAGGCCTTGTTCTGGTATTTCTTCCAATGGACATCTCAATGGTGGATTGGATTCCTTGCATTTTTTTCCTCTCTGCTTCTTCTTCTCTTGCTTCTTTGTGATATTTTCTCTCGAGTCTTTTTGAGGGTTTATCGAAAGACTCGTCCTTACTCACCAGGGGCTTCATGAGGGCTGCATTATCTTCCTTACTCACCAGGGAAGGTATATGAGAAAGAAATTCTGTGGTAGCCTCCTCGCAATCAACTCCATCTTATTTATAAAGTTTCTGGAAATGCATTTTTGCTGCCTCTTTAAGCTGAGCTGAACCTTTGAAAATTGAGCCATCTGCAGAGGTAATTTCTGAAATATGATTTCTAGAGATTCGGGCTCTGTATTTCTAGTGGAATAAGGTGGTATTACGATCTCCATATCTTAGCCATAAGCTACGATATTTAAGCCTCCAATACTCTTCTTCTTGAAGAAAGGCGCGATAGGAATTGAATTGGGCAACTTGTTCCTTTGCTAGATCTTGGTTGGTAATATCTTTGTTTTTCATTTCCATTTGCAGGTATGTTAACTTCTAAGCAATATCTCTCCTGTGTCTTGAGGGAGTGTTATTTGGATTTTTAATCCATTCTTTTAAGGTGAACTTTGTTGTATTTATTTTCTGTTCCCACACATAGCTGGGAGATCCTGTAATTGGAGTGGACCAAGTTGAGTTAATAGTTTCCAGGAAGCCTTCCTTTTCTACCCAGAGAGGGCTGTATCAGAAAGGTATTGGAGCCAGGTTTTCTTCCTCTTCCAGTTGGAGGAGAATGGGCTTGTGGTTAGATGTCAATTTGGGGAGAATTTTGGATGAGATTATCCTCCTTTCCAACAATAGAGATCTTTGAACGAGAAAGTGATTCAAGCGAGCTGAGATGTGGTCTGTTCCAACTCTATTTTTTGTCCAAGTAAAGAGACCTTTCATGGGTTTAAAGTCCAAGAGATCCCACTCTTGAGTTATCTCCTCAACAAAAGGAAGAATTTGGTCCATGCCAGAGCTTCCCCTTCTCTTTTATTTTGGATCAAAGACTAAGTTGAGGTCTCTAGTTATAATTATGTTCGTATGGAGATGATTTTCTAAAAAGATTGATAGAGTTTTCCAGGATTCTTTCTTTTCAGCAGAAAGGAAAGAAACATAAAGGTTAAATATGGAGAAGGTGATATTACTTGAGTAGTGTTGGAGTTTGGTGAAGATCCAATGTTGGGTATCGAAAGAAATGTCAAGGTGGAACTTGTCTTCCGACCATAGAGTTGCAAGACCACCTGAAGAGCCCCTTGCGCTCATGGATTTCCCTGCATTTTTCTTCCATTTCAGTTTATTGAGTTCTAAGAGGGTTTCCCCTTCAATTTTTGTCTCTTGGAACATGAGGATTTCAGGAGATTCAGTTTTCAGGAGGTCTTTGACTACTTCGACCTTCGATGGGTTCCCCAAGCCTCTCTAATTCCAAGAGACTATACACATTATTTATTGGGAGTGGAGTGGGATTTCTTTTTTGCTATTTATGCATAGGAAGGGGAAGAGGAGGTTCCAATTGGGGAGCTAGGATGGGCTACCTCACCATTATTTTTTAGGATGGGCTACTAGTATGTGCGTATAACTACAAAATCAGGTTAGAGCATGTCTCTCTAGTTTCAAGTGGGTAAATGAAATATTTGTCTTTCCTTCTATGTTATGGACATTGAAATAAACTTGTATCCATTACAACCAATGATTCAACTTAACAACTTCAATCTCACCTTGGTAGGTTTCCATGCCCGTTTTGGATTCCATTTTAACTAGTGATTATTAAGTGAGGACATTGGAACTTGGTTTCTCTTTCTCTAGCTCTTTTTTTGGCTCCTTTTATGGGTCTTCGTTATCTTGGGATTTCTTGTAAGTTTTCTAGTCCAACTTATAAGTTAGATCCACTAGCCTCCCCAAAAGGTCCAAACTTGTTTGCTAGAGTTTCCATGAGGAGGGCCATGTTGCAAGAGATATCGACAAATTATTTTTCTAGCTTAAAAAATATCTCCTCTACGTCATCCTAAGGGTTTCTACAACTAGATTCATTTGTTATGGCGAGGGTTTTAAGAATTCATTTTTAAGTCAATTCCTCGATCTTGAAACTTCCCACAAAACCTCAAAGAAAACTTCTCTGATACCAATATGATCTGTAAACTGTCATGGATATTCCACTCGAACATTTCATCATAATATATCTTACAATATTTTGAAATATTTAATTTTGTAGTTTATTATCTTAGCTCTTAGATTTATTATTACTAGCATAGTGCTCAAAATTATTAAAATAATTAAAACCAAAATGAAAAAAAACAAGAAAATGAACACACCATCCACACAAATGAACACAAGGTGTGACTTGTGAAACTAAATATGGGAGAAAACCCATCTAGAAGGTGAGGCCTATACTAAACTTTATTTTTCTTAGTTATGAGATGTAATTACAAAGAAAGAGGCACTCACTATGGAATTTCCATGGACACTTTAGCCTGAATGGATGCTACATAATCCTCTACCTCCATTGCTTCAATATACCACTCCTTTATGATCTTCTCAACCATGGAACTATAACAATATCAAAAGAATATAACCCATTTCTCTTCCTACCAACCAAGTATTTAACACAACATGATAGTTATCTAGGGTTAGGGTTAGGGTTTTTTGCATTCCTCAAACCTAAGTTAGTGTTAGGTTATGGAACCTATACAATGGTTTTAAAAGTACTCACATGAATACCACTACATGTGTGAGTAATGGGGGCACAGATGGCCTCCACTCGATACTATGGTGGTCAACAATGTGGGTCAACTTGTGAGAGGCATAACGTCTACATACAAACACTAATTGAGGTGATTTTTGCATGATTGGAAATATTACAATGTCTACAACAATGTTGATGGGATGGGAGCTAATATCACAAAATTTATACCCCAAAGTGTGTCATTTGATGCCCCAAACTGGATCTGGATTTTTTTGGACCCCAAATCACCAAACTAGGACTTACCCCTAACATAATCCCTACAAGCCATATATTCTATTTTTTCCTCCCAAAAAGTACCAAGATAAATTCCAAATTATATAATGATCCATTTTGTATCAAGGAGGAACCAAATTTCCACAATTGACACATATTAAATTTTAGATTTATAAATTCACATACATGTGCCCGCACTTATATTAAATTTCACGTTTATGAATTCACATACATGATTCCTAGTGGGATTATACAACCATACTAATTAAATGGAAACGTTTGTGAATCTAAGCCTTATCCAAGGTTAAAAACATTCAAAAGGAATCAAATAACAATTAAACAACCTAGAAGCTCTATGTTCTTATCTCTGTTAGGTTCTTCCACTGCTCCATATCCTTTTCATGTCTTTCTCCTTTTCTTCTCTTCTCCCTTTCATTCTCCCTCCTTATTAATCAAATATCCATTTGTCTTCCTCTCACCATCGTCTTCTTAGTTTTGGAGATTGAATGTATTCTTGAATAAATGTCTTCCTCCTTTGAGTTTTGTATATTAAATAAAAAACCTCCTACATTGAACTCAATGGCCCACTTAATAACACAATTAATAATTGAACCCAAACTAATTCCAAGTGCATAGATTCCAATGCTTTCTTATGTGTAACCATCAATATTACAATGGATGCGATGGGGTTTTGGATCCTTGCATGGTTTTTGGGATCCTTGCATTAATGTGTAGGGGTTTTTGTCTTCTTCTCCTTTCCTTTCCACGTATTCTTCCCCTTGGAATATCTTGGTGGTCTTTTTTTTGGAACCACTTAGTTTTCCTTTATTATTTCCTATATTATCCAAATATTTTGCTTGCACAGAAGCCTCATAAACTATCCTAGGTTTAAAGAACATCACTTTCTCTTGTAAATCACTTTGTAGAGCCCGTAGATATTTGAGTATTACATCTAGGTTCTTGGGAGATATACCCAAGATAATCACTAGTTTTCTAAACTCAGTGGTGTACTCTTGCACACTCGAGCCTTGTCACTTCTTGAACTAATTCCAATGGATCCACTAGTCCTCTACATACTCAATAGGGTAGAACTTGGAATTGATGATGGTTTTAAGCACCTCCCAGTTAATTATTTTTGGATCACCCTCAAGCCTAAGTGTCTCCATGTGGCTTTCCCATTAGGTTAGAGCATGGATTTGTAGTTTCAATTGGGTAAATGAAATACTTTTTCTTTCCTTTTCTGTTATGGACATTAAAACAAACTTCTATCCATTCCATCCAATGATTCCACTTAACAATGTCAACTTCACATTGGTAGGTTTCGATGTCAATTTTGGATTCCATTTTAAATAGAGATTGTACATAAGTGATGAAATTATATATTGGTTTCTCTTTATCTAGCTCTTTTTTTTACTCCTTTTTTGGGACTTTTTTATCTCTTGATTTCTTGTCTAGTCCAACTTCTATGTTAGAGCTACCAGCCTCCCCAAAAGGTCCAAACGTTTTTACTATTGTTTCCATGAGAAGGGCCATGTTGTGAGAGATGTGAACAACTTGTTTTTCTATATGAAAAAAATATCCCCTCTACTTCATCGAGATGCTTGTTGCAACCAGATTCATTTTCTATGGCTATGGTTCTAAGAATTCCTTCTTAAACCAATTCTTGGATCTTGCAACTTTCCATAAAAACCCCAAAGAAAAATTATCTGATACCAATATGATTTTTAAATTGTCATGGATATTCCATTGAAACAGTTCATCACAACATATCTTACAATATTTTAAAATATTTTATTTTTCAATGTATTACCTTAGATCATAGATTTATTATTATTAGCATAATGTTGAAAATTAATAATATAATTGAAAGGAAAATGAAATAAACAAGCTAATGAATGTACCATCCACACAAATGAACACAAGGTGTGACTTGGGAAACCTAATACCAGAGAAAACCAAGCTATAAGGTGAGGCCTATTCTCAACTCTATTTTTCTCATATATGAAGGAAAGTAGCCTATATGAGAAAAATTCACCATGGAGTTGCCATGGACATTGTAGCCTAAATGGATGCCATGTAATTCTCTACCTCCATTGCTTCTAGATACCACTCCTTGATGATCTTCTCAACTATGGAACAATAACAATATCAGAATAATAAAACACCTTTCTCTTCCTAGCAGCCAAGTATTTAACATAGCCTCATAGTTATCTAGGGTTAAGGTTAGGGTTTGATCCGAGATATTTTTGTCAAGTGACTTATTAAAGAATTGTATTAAATGAACATAAAATAAAGTACACCATAAAGAAGGAAAATATCAAAGGAAAATTACATAAGCATGCAATATGAACACAAAGATCATGATAACAGAGTTCATCCCTGGTGGACTACGTCTCCAGGTCCTGCTCTCAAATGGGTAGGTCTTTTTATTAAATCCAAAAAAGAATTGGGAAAAATACATAAGTATACCTCATTCTGGATTTAAGATACAAAATATTTTCTCAGATCATAAAACTAACATCACCACTGCGTTCATGGCATCAAATTACCTAAAAATGACTATCTCCACGCCCCGATCCGAGTATGGAAATTTTAGGCCCAAGAGACACCCCTGCCTCGATTTTTGTGCCCTACCTCTACAATAAATGACTAGGAAAATCTCGAAATGCATGCCCTGTCTCGAAATCGATGAAAAAATCTGTACGGGCACCCTCTTGGTTCTCCTCCATCTCCACACTGGTGGAACCCCCTTTAAATGAAAAAGGTAGGCAGTTATGTAAAAAATGAGCTGGTTGGCGTAGTGGTTAGGGAGGATATTTAAGGTGATTATTTGGAGGAGGTCCCGTGGTCGAATCCCATGGGCCTCCCCTTTTTAACATATGGTTGCAACAGATTTTTGGCAAACTTGCTAAATATGGCGGAGCGACTACTAAATTGGCGGAGATTTTGGCGCATAGTTTGGTGGTTGGTTAATTAGGTGGAATATGCCATATGTGGCGGGTGGATATTAAAACGATGGAGAATATGGAGTGTGGTTGCATGGATTTAGAATATAACCAAGGGCTGGGCTGAAGGCCTAGTCCCTTTCCTTTTCCTCCCACATAAAACATTAAACTTAAATAATATTCTTGTCATAATAGAAACAAGAACTATATAGAGGTATGTTGGATAGCGCGGAGTTGTAAGGCCTTTGGGCTAGGAGTTTAGGGGTTCGACTCCCATCAGCCCCAATATATTTTTAATGAACGGTATGGTAAAAGGCCAATGGGGGGTTGCCACATTGTAACCTCTCATTGGTTGTCCTCTGCCACGTGTCAACCAAAGACTGGAACACATAACCTGCAACATGTACCTGTAAGAATATGCCATATATGCATATAACATCGTGACACATCTTCCTTTACAGACTTTCCATGTGTCATCCTTGCAGTGGTGACACGTGTCACCTTGACCTTTGACTTTTTGACCAAGTTTGATTTAAACTTTTACCTCTTATGTATTTTGCATACGAGCTCCATTTTATGAGTCATTTGCGTTGTTAGAAAGATCACGATGCACTCTTCACGACCATGCCATTTTAACTGATTTTTAGGAACTTTGAATTTTTTCCCTTTTCTCTATTTGCTGAAGCCATTTTGAACGTCATGAGTTTCCTTTGTGAGTTTTGAGTTGTTCTTATCCTTCTTTGGATCATTTTTGGATCACACCTTCCCACTAAGAGATTTTTGGACCACCAAGATCTTTCATCAATCAACTGGAAAGTGAGGGAATAGTCCCCTCACTTTGTCCTTCTCAATCCACTTTGCCTTGCTTGGGTGTGTGTCCTTTAAGCCTACTCGAAGATAATCAACATAACCCATGCGTGAAGTCCTCTTCCTTCTTTCCTAGATGATATCTTTCTATAAATCATCCAAGTACTCAGGTAAAAACTCATCAACTGAAGGTATTGAAACTTCCTCATCCTGATCCACGATCATGGGAGGCTCAAAAAGTTTCAAGTTATCTATGTTCACAACAGAGTAAATATGCATATAAGGTGGAATATCTAAACAAAAATAATTAGTGCCTCTTTTCTCCAAGATAGTGAAGGTTCCATATTGGATGGGCTTGATTTTCTTTCCTTCACCCTTCAATCGTTCCTTGCCAATGTGAAGCCATACCCGATCTCCAACCTGAAACTGATGATCAAACCTGTTCTTGTCATGTCGATCTTTGTATTGTGCTTGACTTTTATCCAACTATTCCCTGACTTCCTGGTGTATCTGTTGGATCCTTTGGATGAACTTGCGGGCTTTGTCCTCTGTTCGTTCTTCATTCACATCAACATCTCTCCCATACATCAAGTCCAAAGGAACCTTTGGTAGGTAGCCAAAACGTGTCTCAAAAGGTGAATTATGAGTGGACAAATGCAAAGATCGGTTATAATCATGGTGTACATAGGGTATTTTTTCATCCCATAACTTAGTATGCTTGATGCAGTAGCCTCAAAGAAAAAATACTACTGTTCTGTTTACCACCTCTGTTTGTTTGTTAGTTTGTGGATGAAAATAAGTGCTCCTGTTCAATTTGGTGTCCATCATTCTCCACAAGCTAGTCCAAAAATCCCCAAGGTGTTGAGTATCTTGATCTGAGACGATGGACGTGGGTAACCCAAAGTGAACCCAAAAATGATGGAAGAAGAGATTAGCATTTTTCTCACTAGTGAACCTATCCACTACAACATACAAATACTCATGACCCCTTTTGGTCATTGGTAAAACCCCTACAAAATCCATGGTGATGCTTTCCCATGTATGGGATGTAACATGAAGTGGTGAGTATAGCCCCAATTTTCTATTAGTGGGCTTAAAAGTAGAACACATCACACACCCCTTTACATATTTAGTTATAATTACTTTCATTTGAGGCCAGTAAAAAAACCTCTGCAAATGAGCCATAGTTTTTCATACCACAAAATGCCCAGATACAAGAGAAGTATGAGATTCTCGTTTTACATGGACTCATTCACTTGTAGGAATACATAGCTTCCCAAGATGTCAGAGTAATTTTCCCTGCAGACAATAGTTTTCTACCAGTGCACCATGGGTTAGCTTCTTATATACTTCTTTAAAATCTTCATCGATGACATATTTTTCTACATAGCTATCATGAGATAAATAAGTATTCTTCAAAATAATAGAAGCAACAATAGGAGTTCTAGAAAGCATATCAACTACCTTGTTACTTGTACCCTTCTTGTACTTGATTACCAAATGAAAGTGTTGTATAAAACCCATCCATATGTAGTGTCGAGATTGTTGCAGTTTGGTCTGTGATTGAAGATACTGTAAGGACTGGTTATTTGTATGTATGATGTTTTCCTTCCTTTACAAGTAGTGCTTCCATTTCTTTATGCTTTGAACTAATGCATACAACTCTTTATCATATGTAGGATATTTAACAACAACTTGGTTAAAAGTCTCAGAGTGGTAACATATAGGCTTACGATATTGCATCAATACTGCACCCATAGCTTATCTGATGGAATCTGTCTCGATATTGAATGACTATTGAAGATTCGACAGTGATAATATTGGTGCAGTACTGATCTTCTCCTTCAAAGTGTCGAAAGCTTTTTGTTTCTTTCCTTCCCACTGAAAAGTGTTCTTCACATTGGTTAAGGCATGCAAAGGAGTTTCTATAAAGGATAAGTTTGAAATGAATCTCCCCCAATACTGGACTACACCCAAGAAGCTTCGGACTTCGGTCACACTTTTTTGCTTAGGCCATTTTACAATTACTTTAATTTTGGAAGGACCAATCTTCAATTGTTCTCCTCATACAATATGACCTAAGTATATAAGTGCAGTCTTTCCAAATTCACATTTAGACATTTTCACATACATATTTTCCCTTTGCAACATATCCAATATTTTTTTTTACATGCCTTACATGTTCATCCCAAGTCCTGCTAAAAACAAGAATGTTGTATAAATACACAATCACAAATTCATCTAGGAAAGGCCTGAATACATCATTCATCACATGCATGAAAGTTGATGGAGCATTACAAAGCCCAAATGACATAACCAACCACTCAAACAATCCATGTTTGGTTTTAAAGGCTGTCTTCCATGCATCCTGTTCTGCAACCCTAATTTGATGATATCCACTGCATAAGTCCAACTTAGTGAAATAAACAACATTCTTCAACTGATCAAGTAAATCATCTATACGAGGAAGAGGGTATTGATTTTTCACCGTGATTTTATTTAAGGCCCGGTAATGAACACACATTATCCATGTACCATTGTTCTTTGACACTTTCACGATTGGAGAACCACAAGGAGATGAACTGGGTCTGATGACCCATTGATCGAATAAACCTTGTACTTGCTTCTTGATCTCTGTCATCTCCACAACTGACATCCTGTACATGCCCACATTAGGAAGATGAGAATCCTGCTGAAGATGTATCTCATGTTGGATTTATCTCTTAAGAGGTAATCCATCTAGTTCCTGAAAAATATCATCATACCTAGAAACAATATCAATTAATTATTGTTTATGAGATGGATCACATCCTTGAAAAGTGTCGAATGTCCCGACATATTTCTCTCTTACGACCATGAGTACATATCTCTTATTAGTGTTAATAAGTATTTTTGTTTTCCCTGCACTAACAAGTGTTGTATTTACTCTCATGATGTGAGCTCTAACAATAAATTCCACTCCCCCTTTAGTAAGGTGGTATTTGTTCTCATGACAAAAGAAGACTTCTTTTCTATCATAAAGATAAGGACTCCCCAACACTATGCCACATATATCAAGTGGTACAACATCCAAATTCACTTCATTCATTAACTTCGAAGCAATAGAAAATTTGATCCTACACTGTTTGGTGACATTAAGTTTTGATTTATCACATACCCAACCAAGAGGATAAGGCTTTGGATGTGGTTTTGTTACAAGACCCATATTCTTGACAAGTGCTTTAGATATTAAGTTTACATGGGAACCCATATCAAATAATGTATCTATCTTAGTATGTTTAGATACAACTTGTATATGAAATAACTCATTCCTCTTTCGTTCATCAATATGAGATTCATCATTGGAACTTGAACTAGCATGAAGGGAATATTTACCTTGTACTCCAACCGCTGTGATCTTTCCTTCATCTCCTGATTCAGAACCAATATCTTGCTGAACTGTAGCAACGGTCTTTGTCTTCCCCTTTCCACTGAACAGTTTTGATTTCTTTCCTGGATGTAGTTTCAAACAATGTTCTTCACCGTGACCTCTCTTCTTGCAATGAGTGCAAGATGGTTTTCCTCCTTCTCTCATTACTGTAGCGATCTTCTTGTCCTTCCTTTTGAACTTATTGAAATTATTTTGTGGGAAATTGGAAGGTTGCTTTATGGGATCTTCTTGAACATGTTTCCCCCTGTTTTCAAGGTGAGTGGCTTGCACACAAACTTTGTCAAGACTAGTGGGGTTAAACAAGAGAAAAGTATGACGAATATAACTATGAAGTGCGCCAATATACTTCATTAAAATTTCATAAGAATCCAAAGGAATGTTCAATGCAAGAGCCTTTTTCCTAAATTCTTCTATGAAACTTGGTACAGTTTGACCTTTGCTCTGCCTCAAAGTTTGCCATTCCATAATTGCTTTATGTAAATACCCTAATGGATAGAACTGCTTCCTAATCTCTTATTTAAATTCTGACCATGAGGAAAGAAGATTACCATACTTACTCTTGTCCTGTATATTTCTCTCCCACCATACGAGAGTGGTGCCTTCCAACCGAAGAGAAGCCAGTTGCACTTTAACTTCCTCTTCGTCAGTATGTTGAACACGACAATATACTTCATCCTGTCGGATCCAATTATCTAGTTTTTCAGGATTAGCATCTCCATTAAACATAGGTAAAGCTAACTTTATATCAATATTTAATAATGGTTTCTCTAAGGAGGCTTTATGGTTAGAATGTTGAGAGTGATGAGAATGCTCAGAGGAAGAAGAGCTAGAAATTGAAAGTGAAGATGAAGGCTCAAGAGGATCTCCTCCATCCCCTTGGTTTACTGAAGCATCATCATTAGGTGGTGCTTCCTTTTTCTTCCCTTTCTTCTTCAACCTCTTCTCATAATCTCCATACATTTTCTTGACCATGTCTGACATGCAATAAAATACCATGTGAAATTTTTTCTCCTGTTCATCACGCTTGTCCTATTCTGCCATCTTCTTCCTTCGGGCTGCATGACCAACTTCGGGATTGAAAGTATTAAGAGTTCCTTCACCTTGCTTATGCTTGGCCCTAGTAAGCATTCATACTCAACAATTCAATTCAAAGATGACTTCTCTGATACCAACATGATCCAGGATCTTTTCATCATGTGACTTATCAAAGAATTGCATTAAATGAGCATAAACTAAAGTACACCATAAAGAAGGAAAATATCAAAGGAAAAATACATGATCATGCAATATTAACACAAAGAACTTGATAATGGAGTTCGTCCTTGGTGGACTACATCTCCAGGTCCTTCTCTCAAATGGGTAGGTATTTTATTAACTCCACAAAAGAATTGGGCAAAATACATAAGTATACCTCATTTTGGAGTTAAGCTATAGAATCTTTGCTCAAATCATAAAACTAACATCACCACTACGTGTGTGGCATCGAATTACCTAAAAATAACTGTCTCCACGCCTCGATCTGAGTCTGGCACTTCTAGGCCCAAGAGACACCCCTGCCTCAATTTTCGTGCCCTGCCTCTGTAACAAATGACTGGAAAAATCTCAAAATGTCTTCCTTGTCTCGAAATCCATGCCAAAATCTGTATGGGCACGCTCTTGGTTCCCCTTTGTCTCCACACTGGCAGAACCCCCTTTAAATACAAAAGGTGGGTGGTTATGTAATAAGTGAGTTGCTTGGTGTAGTGGTTAGGGAGGCTATTTAAGGCTCTTAGTTGGCGGAGGTACCGGGGTCGAATCCCACAGGCCTCCCCTTTTTAACATATGGTTGCAATGAATTTTTGGCAGACTTGCTAAATATAGCGGAGCAGCTACTAAACTGGAGGAAATTCTGGCGCACAGTTTGGTGGTTGGTTAATTCGATGGAATATGCCATATGTGGTGGGTGGCTATTAAAATGAAGGAGAATATGGAGTTTGGTCTTCTGGATTTATCATATAACCAAGGGTTGGGCTGAAGGACTAGCCCCTTTCCTTTTCCACCCACATAAAACATTAAACTTAAATAATATTCTTGTCATAATATAAACAAGAACTATATAATGGTATGTTGCCTAGCGGAGAGTTGTAAGGCCTTTGGGCTAGGAGGTTAGGGGTTTGACTCTTGTCGGCCCCAATATATTTTTAATGAACTATACGGTAAGAGGCCAATGGGGGGGTTGCCACATGACAACCTTTCATTGGTTGTCCTCTGCCACGTGTCAACCGGAGACCGGAACACATAACCTGCCACATGTACTTGTAAGAATCTGCCACGTATGCATATAACATCATGCCACATATCCCTGTACGGATGTGCCATGTGTCACCCTTGCAGTGGTGACACATGTCACCTTGACCTTTGACCTTTTGACCAAGTTTGACCTGAACTTTGACCGCTTATATCTTTTGCATACGAGCTTCGTTTGATGAGTCGTTTGTGTTGTTAGAAAGATCGTGACGCGCTCTTTGCGACCATGCCATTTTAACTACGTTTTGGGAACTTTGATTTTTTTCCCTTTTCTCTGTCTACTGAAGCCATTCTGAGCATCCTGAGTTGCCTCTGTGAGTTCTGAGTTGTTCTTAGCCTTCCCTGGATCTTTTTTGAATTAGGGTTTTTTGCATGCCTCAAACCTCAATTACTATTAGGTTATAGAACCTATAGAATGTTCTTGAAAGTGTACACACGAATAGCACTATGTGTCTAAGTAATGGGGGATAACATGGCTTCCACTCGATACTATGGTTTTCAATAGTATAGATAAACTTGGGAAAGGCATAACATCCACATATAAACTTCAATTGAGGTGAATTTTGCATGGTTGGAAATTTTACGATGTGTATAACAACGTTGATGGGATGGGAGCTAGCTTACAATTGTTTTAACCCAAAAAGTGTCGTTTGATGCCTTAAAATGACTCTAGAATTTCTTGGACCCCAAATAACCAAATTAGGACATGCCCCTAAAATAATCCTTGCAAGTCAATTATTCCATTTTTTCCTCCTAGAAAGTACAAAGATTAATGACAAATTATATAAAAATCCATTTTGGAACAAAGAGGAACCAAATTTTCACAATAAACACTTATATTAAATTTTATATTTATTAATTTGTATACATGATGCTTGCACTTATATTCAATTTTAGATTTATGAATTCACATACATGATTCCTCATAGGATTATACAACCATACTAATTATAGAGCCAATTATGCAAAATCATAACATTAAAATGAAAATGTGTGTGAGTCTAAGAGTTAACCAAGATTACAAATATTCAAAAGGAATTAAAATCAATTAAACGATGTGAGCTTTATGTTCTTGTTTTTGCTAGGTTCTTCCATTGCTCCACCTCATTTTCATGTCTTTTGTTGGTTTTGGAGCCTGATTATCTTCTTGATTCAAAGGTCTTTGTTTTCAGTTGTGTTTATACTGCATGAAGACTGTACACTCTGGAAAATTGCACACCCCTCCACACGAGGGGTTGTAGGGGGGGCTTGTCTTGCGGTTATGTATTATTGCAAATATTGTATTATGAGAGAGAAGACTTTGAGAAAAAGAACAGAGAGTTACAACGAGTGTGATGTAGGTTGTATCCCTTCATTTTGCTGGATAGTAATAAGGAAGGACCACAATTTCTATGGTGGAGGCGAACCACCTATATCCGTGTCTCTATTGTATTGTGTATCTTTTGTGTTTTATTTCCACATTTGTTTTATTTTATTGCTCCTATGGTTTTTCTAACATCTTTCTCTTCTTCTATTCTACTTTTCCTTTTTTCCATTTTTCTCCACCAAATATCTATTTATTTGTATTCCTCTCACTATCTTCTTCTTTTTAGTATCTCATTGAATAAATGTCTTCTTCCTTCAAGTTTTGTATATTAAATTAAAAATATCCTCCATTGAAACAAATAACCCACTTAATAACAAAATTAATCGTTATTATTTATTGTTTATAAAGTTTTCTAGATTTTTTTTTTTGTTTGTTAATTGGTCCGGACCTTCTTGGCATCGGGATTAACCTTTGGCTTGAAAAATGGCGACTCAAGGGCATCTAAGCCGTCAAAATCACTCGGGGATCGCACCCAGCCTGAGCCACACCAACCCTTAACATGGTTGGATTTTTTGTCCCCGCAGGTTTCGAACCGGTGACTTTTCAACACGGAGTGGCTTAACAACACACTCTGTCACCGACTGTCCTACACCTCGGGGACTATAAAGTTTTCTAGATTAAATTGTATAAATAGTTTGGAAATAATCTAGAAAGTTATACAACAATTATGACTAACTATGGAAACATATACACAACAAAATTAATAATTGACCCAAATTCACTGAGTATTAAGCACAAACCAAATAGCTAAATATAAAATTTACAGCCATAGACATCTCCTATCATAATTCATGGATTGATCAACTTTTTAATCATAAATTCTAATTTTATACTAAACCATTGAAGGTGGTGGCATATTCTTTGTCATAGTTTCTGGTTGAGATTTTGATAAATTAACTTCCTCTCATTACTTAATATAATTAAAAAATCATTGACTAACCACCAAATTGTCACCTTAGGTGATTAGCAATTGCTTGTGATTAAGAAAAAGTTTTGATATGTGGAGCTACTAACATGTGTCGAGGATGTCGAAGAATGACGTTGAGGTTGTGGTATGTCGTGTCCACTTGACGCGTTCGCTTCCTCTACCAATAACTCTTATGTCCGTTATATTGATCATCTAAGGGACGATGAATGTAAATAATTTAACCTCAGATCTCTCTCAGCCCCTTATGATCCTGAAATCATATAGTATGGGTTTGGACATATCATGGAGGGTGCTGCGAAAAACAATTTAAAGCCATGAAAAGCCAGCTCAAATTCTCATTCATTTTGATATTTTATGAAAAGCCATATCTTTTATCATTCTTAGGATGATAAAAGATGAAGTGGAATGAAGCCTACTTTTAATTTTTAATGTTCTTTTTATATATAAAGATATTTTATTGATGATTATTATTT
>ML800613.1:238329-267107 GCA_009831015.1 Picea engelmannii
ATATATATATATATATATATATATATATATATATATATATATATATATATATATATATATATATATAAACATTCACATTAATTAAGTTTTCCAATTTTACAAGGAAAAGATATTTGAGTGGATCTATAAAATAAAAATAACAAAAATAACAAATTAATTTATGACTTTGTTTTTTATTTTATCGTTACAAGATTTATTACCATAAATTTTTCATTGAAAATTTTTATATCACTTTTATATTTAATAGTTTTTAAAATTTACTTATACAATAAAATAAAAACAACAATTAAGTCATTTTCATTAATATATTTAATGTTTTGTTTTAATTCATAGTCATTTTCATTAATATTTTTAAAATTTTATTTTATGGTTATAAATTTATGTATCAATTTTATTTATTTTATTATTATAATTTTGTATTTTATTGTTTTGAAATCTTTTGTATATAAACATTTAGTCATTTTCATTAATATATTTAATGTTTTGTTTTAATTCATAGTTATTTTCATTAATATTTTTAAAATTTTATTTTATGGTTATAAATTTATGCACCAATTTTATTTATTTTATTATTATAATTTTGTATTTTATTGTTTTGAAATCTTTTGGATATGGTTATTTTGTTGGTTTTGTTGAAAGTAAATTGTATAAAATAATAATCAAAACATTAACATACAAAATATAAATAATAATGAATTTAGATTTCATTAGAATTAAAAAAAAAAAACTTGTTCATTATTTCATTGTCGTAATATGTCAAACACAAAAAGACATTGTCATGCAACAAATATAATTTGGCATTTCAATCTTACAAACAAAATTAGGTGTTGCAACGTGACGAACATAGTAATGTTGCAATGTGACAGACATATTAATGTCCCAATCTGATAAACATAGTAGCGTTGCAATTTGTTGAACATAATAACATCACAATGTGATGAACATAAATGGACGTCACAATGTGACAAACATTGCCTTGTTATCGCAATGTGATGAACATCTCCTCACATTGAAACATGCCACACATATCCTGATGTCACAATGTAAAAAAAAATTCCAACATCGCAATGTGATGACCACAACCCATTGTCACAATGTGATGTACACAAACCAATGTGGCAATGTGACAAGCATAAACGAACATTACAATGAGATGAACATTTCCAAACGTCTCAATCTGATGAACGTAACCCATTATTGGAATGTGACATATTCCACCGCCATATTGTGACAAACAAAAACCCTACGTCGCAATGTGATTACCATAACCTTGCGATGTCATGTCACAAACAAGAAAAGGCATTACAATGTGATGAACATAGTAATGTTGCAATGTGATGAAGATAGTAACCTCCCACTCTGACGAACATAGTACCATTGCAAACTGTTAAACATAGTAACGTCGAAATGTGTTAAACATAAATGAACGTTGCAATGTGATGAACAAACCCGTTTCGTCACAATGTAAATAGCAACGTCGCAATGTGACAAAAATAAACTAATGTTGCAATGTGACTAACATTAACCTATTATCATAATATGAATAGTAACATCTCAATGTGATGAACATGAACAAACATCACAATGTGATGAACATTGTCCTATTCTTGCTATGTGATGAACATATCCTCATGTTGCAATGTGACACACATATCCCGATGTCACAATGTTGCAACCATTTCCAAATGTCACAATGTGACAACCACAACAATGTGGCAATGCGACGCTATAAAGTAAAATGTATTTGTAAAAGTGGTTGATGTATGCCTATATCAATTAATTTATATATTAATTAATTAATATTAATTAATGTTGATATATTAATTTAATTAATTAATATATTAATTTAATTAATGTGACAAACAAAACCCCTACATCGCAATCAGATGATCGCAACCTTTTTTTTACATAGAAAAAAGGCTTCTTATATTCATAGAATATACATGTTTCATTCTTACAAAACTTCCCTGGAAGGCTTCTATCCTGTCTGTTTCAAAAAGGATCATGAGACTACAACCGCCTTTCCATTCAATGTGCTACCTTAACTTTATGTACTTTCTTTGATTCCCTGCATCATTTACAAGACTTTTTCAAAAAGAGAGTTACAATCGGAATTCCATTGCTTATGTTTCAGTGCCTTTAAAGTATTCATAGTACCCAAAGGCCCCTCTTTGTGGCTGTAGATCTTCTTTCGAGAGTTCATATGATTTTGCATTGAGTTCTCTTAGAATATGTTGTAAAGAAAACCAATCAAAATATTGAAAATAAAGTCCTATGTCTCTCAAAATATTGACCAAGTTGATGTTTTGGAATGTGATTTTTCCTTTGGCCCAGTCAATCACCCATTTTGAGTTGCCCATTGATAAAATATAAACAAGAACAACAACATGGCGGAAAAGACATATCATCCAACACTTCATTATTCACTCCAATGTTACATATTTATAGTACAATGGGTGATGACACCTCATAGAGAGATTTTCTCTAGATCCTAAAATCATGCATGATGACTAAGCTAGGAAATATTAACTAACTCATTAGTCATCACTTGAGGATATATTACTAATATCCTAAATGATTAATACAAATATAGGTGACAATTTAGACTTAGTGATTGGTAAAGGTAAGCCATAGGCTAACAATCCCCCCCTCAATCACAAGTCTGATCAATAATACCAGCAATAAAGCATAAACTGGTATCAATTCCAAGTCTTCATACTGAAACTCCTGAGCTAAGCCTCAATGAAGAACTGCCTGAAAAACCGTCAATCTGGATGCTGAACATGTTCATTTGAAATGAACTGGAAGAGAGATGAGATATGGAAGTGAACAACTGCAATATCTGAGCATTTCCTGATTGCTTGACAAATTGATCGTTTTTCCAAGTATTTTAGCTAGAAGAATCTGATGTCTTCTGCTAATTGGTGAACATGTAGTATCACCACTCTACTATCAGTGTATCACTGAAAGTGCTCTCTGAATCTGTGGCTTGGGATGACCACTAACCAATTGATACCATGTATCTGATGGTTTTTGGATAACCACTAACCAATCTTGACACTTTTAGGTGTCCAACAACATCCCAATGTATCATGTGTATGATTCAATTGCAAGTCATTGAACCATAATCCTGTCAAAACCTGCCATCTCTGGAAAATCTCACAATGTAATCATGTGAGCCAGAATGCATGCAAATTGTTTACTTAATGTAAACTCCAATTTGATGAGAGCGAACCAAGAGAAGTGAATCAACTTCTAGTCTGACACATCCCTGAAAATGCCTGACAACGCAATCAAATGCCAAGCTACAATGTAGAAGGATCCTCTTGTCCTCTGTTAGGTCGAATGACGATTTATGTGAACCAAATGTTCACATCATTGCTCTCAAAATCAAAATCAAACATCCCAATTATGTATGATTCAACTTAAACTTATTGAACCATAATTCTGCCAAATTCTGTCATCTATAGACCGCAGTTGCCCATTTGGCAAATTACATGCCCATATGGCATACTTGATGTTTGTTGTTGTTGAAACTTTCTGTCTAACAACCATCTTCAATTCCATCATTAATTCCCCCCTTTGTCAGCTGAAAGGAGAGACCACAAGTGGTTTCATGAACCATCTTCACTAAATTTTGAACTCCCCCGCTTAAGGTGCATGAGAGTTACATCATTGTACTCCACCCTTCTATGCTCAAGAGAGTACCATACTTGTTCCATTTGAGTACAACAAAAAGTGGGCATGCAGAAAAAAAAACACATGTTATCTCATCCTGTGAGGGCCATGCTCAAAAGCTACGCCATAAGGGGACCACTTATGTGAGGTACACAAATGTTATGTAATACAAGATTGGTCTTTACTCGAGATTGAATTCTACGATAAGACTTACATAATCGCTTGGTTGTTGATGACCATTGCCAAGGATAAATCCACTCATAGTGAATTTTCAATCTTGCAGGTTTCTTCAGTGTTGAACATCTGTCTGAAGAATGGTTATGCTTGCCACAATGCTGGCAAGGATGGAGATCAAAACACTGATTCTCCTTGTGACCAACTCGATTACAATGTTGATACTTATCATTCTGATGGTGAACTTGAACATGTGAAGTTGAAGATTCTTGAAGGAATCCAACACTTTGGAACTTGATTGGTCTGGAATAATCAGGAATATGAAAGGTAACTTCCTTGTCATATCCAAGTCATGTTCTATTCTTGTTGTAGATGATTTCTTCCCAAGGTCTGATGATGGGCTTGGAAAGAGTATTCTGAACCTGTTGCTTTGAAATCCGCAGAAGTGGATTTGCTGCATGTTGATGCATCATTGAAAGGTTTTCTTCACTGAAATCAAAAGAAAACTCTTGAAATGTAGGTTCATGAATAGATTCAACTTCGTCTGAAACTGATTCTGAAGTTGTATCACTGTTTTGTTCCTTCACTGACTGTTGATCAAAAACATCATCATCATCATCATCATAGAGAGGGTTGTGCTGAACAAAATCTAGTTCAGAAAACTTCACTGGCTGCTGATTTTTGAGATCTATCAACTCATCATTCAATAGTTGGGATAGATATTGAAGAAGTCTAACTTTAGCTTGCGTCACTTGAAAACAAGTTAGCACTGATTGAAGAGTTGTTTTGTTCAATGTCACTGTGTTGTCTTCAATGGTGTTTATTAGAGTGTTCAGTAACTCTAATAATTCAAGACTTTGAGCCATTTTCAAATCAAAACACTAGAAGAAGTCTCCTTGTGGAGGTAGATCCTTATTACAATTTGACTAGATAGAAGAAAGTTTATTTGCAACTCGCTCACTTGAATCACTCGCTTGAACTTCATGCTCGCTTTCTATTCACGCTCACTTGAACTTTCCTTGCTTGAACTTACTTCCAGGAAGTTGAGGATGTCGGTTACCACCGAAAATGCATTCCAAAGTAGTGATGTTTACAATGATTTGAGTTAAAGTACTCAACCTTGTTAATTTCGACTCAAAATTTACAATGACTCTATGGTGTCGGGCTCAATCGAGAATGCACCTTATGACAAATTCAATTCAAATCAACTTGATTTAAAAAGACAAGTAAACTTACAAAAGGACTATTTGTAAGCTACAAATTATCGTTGATTTAGAAATTGAATGGATATTTGAATCTGATGGTTCTTTGATTCCAAGTCACGTCCAATTCTTCTTTGATTGCGAGCTTGATTTGTCTATTGTTTCAATGATTTGATGAAGAAATGTTGTTGAGAACTTGATATTGTTGCAGTTGTTTGATTACTTATGCTTGATCATGCATGTGCTTCAATATTCTTTGTCGCTGCTTCATTACATGTGCTTTGATTGTAAGTGCTTGATTGTATTAACCTTCTTTGTACTCCATGTGTGTGTGATAATGTCAAAACTAGACATAAATCAACTCATAAAACAACCATGAAAAAATTATCAGCACACACTACACAAGGTGTACCTAAGATCCCCTTATTCAATTTCAGGCGGATCTAGGACATGAGAAAAAATAATCTATTATATTATGGATTCCCTTCACAATAGTGTGTCCAAATACAATGACAATTTTGTGCAAAATACAAAGTGAATTCATCCTAATCTCTTTATTGATATCACAAATTAAAACTCAATATTCTACAAACCTCTGTTTTGGTCTCAAATCCAAACCACTCCAAAATGAAAGTAGATACACTTGTAGATAGTATCAAATCTTAAAATTCAACAAAGGGCCGAAGCTTACCCTTATAAAACATGGGGAATGTCTATTCTTCATATCTCCAGTCAATCGAAGCATAGTTATACCTCATTCTGTACGGTATGTGTATTTTTGTTGATGCATGTAACATTGCGCACTGCTTTCTTTAAACCAATGTTCATGCTTATGTTATCTAGCTGGCGTTTGAGCTGGAATGTGGTGGATCCAATGCTTGAATATTTCACAATAAATCTGGAAAATCGAGCACAACAAATATGGCATACAGGTTCCACTACCAAGGCCCTTTTGAACCAAGATGTCGTTTCACCAGGTGCCTCATGGAGTCACATTTTCTTGTCTTCTCTTGATATATCCTCTGAAGTGCAATTGTACCAGCAATCACCATAAACTGGGGGCTTTGCATGTGGATCGCAGACAGGAACCTCTTGCATCGATGTTCATGAAGCCATGCATCATTAAGCCAACAGATCCGCTTCTCTCTCGCCTTGTAGAGCAAATTACTGGAAATAAAAGACAACCATGATCTAGTTGTTTAATTTTCTGGTATGTTCTTGTTTGCAATATGATTGTACTTAAATGAGCAGATCCGTGGAGGCAAATCCATGGAGGCAGATCCGTGGAGGCAGATCCATGGAGGCAGATCCATGGAGGCAATATGATTGTTTGCAAACTTGCAATAGGTTGTGAATGAATTTACTAATTCATACACCTACACGCAATGATTGGAGCCACTGATATCCACCAGTCTTGAGAGAGAACTTCGATTTGCGTTTGGAGAGAATGAATATATTTTACAATGTTTTCCACTGATCTGGGGCACGTATGGCACGAACTAAGGATTTTAGGCCGAAATAAGGCATGTTTTGAGGGTAATGGTCGATCTAGGGCATGTGTCAAATTTGAAACTGAACCCACAACACCCACAACCGCAATCAAACTGTTAGCTTAAGAAAATGTCGAGCGCAATCCCTTCTCAATGATGGCTCTTCGTATTCTCTATCCAATGTAGTCTCAGATCCGAAGAAGAGATTTAAACAAAATAATTGTTTTGAAGACAGGCAGATCGGTGAATAGAGCGGTGGTAGGTGGTCATTGGTCTGAAGATAGATCATTGTTACTTAATGAATAAATCAATCATTGTCTTGGGCGTGGATAAGAGGCAGAATGCATGATTGTTTGATCAGGAGTTTTTCACCTTGGCAACTTGATCTCTATAATATGAATGACCTGGACTTTGAAGGAGGTTTCACACACAGACATAGAGATCTCTCACAACTCTCACAAAAATAATTTGACACGAACCTCACAACTATAGCTCATAAATTGACTATTCAACATATTTGTGCTTTTAAAAAATATTGGATCAACAATCTTTGTCAAAGAGGCATACTCTGTTTCAAAAATTCTCGGATCACACTATCTTTTAAATCTTATAATTGTTCCAGATTTCCGATTCATATTTCAAATCATGAAACAACTAAAGACACAATGTTTGCTCAAAATTATGTCACTCAGGAAGTTCACAAAAGTGTAAATCGTATACTATAGGAATTTAGAGGTTACTGGAACTTTCACAGCATCAATGGAATCAACTAGACAATGATTAAATTATTACCAGCTCATTAAATTCATTTTGTGAAGAGATCAAACCAAATCGACTGTTCAACCACTGATAGATCATGGATGTCTAAATTGGTGATTCCAATTTAATGTTGACATTCAAAACAGAGTATCACTGGTTGTAGAGTACCTTTGGTGTAGAAATTTTGTGCTTGGAGGAGGAAAACGTTTAAGTTAATAACCAAAAACTATTTGTCAAGCCTCTGATTACCAATTCTATTCCCATCGATCCAATCCACTGAAGTGATGCCAATCAATTTTGATCATTACTGGTGGAGTCGTCAACGATCATATCCATCTTTCTCACTGATAGCAGCGTAGAACTTTAAACAACCAGACTAGATTTGATTTCCTCTAGATCCATTTCCTGGATGATGTAGCTCGTGTAATTATTTTGCTACATGATGTTTTTGTACCTCACCTCCCATTGAAGACTACCATGGAACTAAAGACTAACATGCCTTTAAGAACTATAAGAGGCTCTAATACTTTCATCATCTTTTCACCATGGCTCTGATACCAATTGATAAAATATAAACAAGAACAACAACATGGTGGAAAAGGCATATCAGCCAACACTTCATTATTAACTCCAATGTTACATATTTATAGTACCATGGGTGATGCCACCTAATAGAGAGATTTGCTCTAGATCCTAAAATCATGCATGATGACTAGGCTAGGTAATCTTAACTAACTCATTACTCATCACTTGAGGATATATTACTAATATCCTAAATGATTAATACAAATATAGGTGACAATTTAGACTTAGTGATTGGTAAAGGTAAGCCATAGGCTAACACCCATTACCTGAAGATTTTTTATATCCTTTTATTTTGTTTTCTCTAGGAGGGTCCATAAAGCGATGAGTTCAACTTTATTATTGGAGCCCCCTCCAAGAGCATACCTGATGTTAATGTAATGTTTTTGATTAAGGAACAAAAATACACCTATGCCAATGGATGGTGGGTTTCCTTGGCTGACATCATTGAAATAGCCCCAAAGAACTGAGTAATCCAGAACATGGAAAGTGGGGACCATTTATTTCAGGTTTTTATGGTCCTCTTTGGTCTCTGTTTCCTGTGCCGATGTTAAGGCTGTGATCTCTTTTGGTGTCATCCATTTATCCATAAAAAGTGTCCCATTTCGAGCCCATCATAAGTTTTCAACCTATATGCATGGAAGTCCTTCATACAGTTTTAGCAATCTGTCCTGTATCCATAGCTTGTAACATTCCTCAAGGGAAGGAGTATTCCATTTTGCACATATTTTGAGCTTTTGTTTTAAGGATTTAGAAACCTGACCTGCAAAGGGGCATGATACAAAAATGTGAGTAACAAATTCATAGTTTTTTTTACACAGTATACAATGGTTTGGACCATGCCAATTCCTTTTCTCTAGGTTATCCCAGGTCAATAGTTTGTTGGTTAAGGCCAGCCACATCATTTTTCTTTTTTACAAAAGCTGAAATTTTATATATTAAAAAGGGCACAATCGAGGTCACATAGTACAAAAGAGGGAGATGGTAGAGGATACCAGCAACAAAGTTTCCATAAAAATATTACGAAAATGAGTCTAGCATTGATCCTACTTCATTGATATCTAGGTTTTTCAATTCTGTCTTAGAGCTATCTTTTTGAAAGATTTATTTATGCCATTTTTACAAAATTGTGGAGTTCCTTACTGGTCTTCTTAAGCTCAATCTTCGTCTAGTGGGGGCTTGAGAACTACATTTAGATCCGGCAGTGTTGGGTCTACCCTGCTTCCTATCTCCTCATTCTAGCTTTGTGCTGGGGAGTTGGATGGCCTGGATTCCATATTGGCTTGCATGCTCTCCCATTGGCATCTGAGGAATTCAAATTCATCTTGTAACTGGTTTATTAATGTGCGATGTTGAGCTAGTGTGGCTAGAGTGAAGGTGAGTGTGGAGATATGAGAATCCAGGCGAAGTGCCAGTTGCTGGCTGGTGGAGATGTTATCTTCCACTAGTTCATCCTCCGGTTGTTCGCGAGCTGGGCATTGTTTCATTTTTTCAACTAGACTCACTATGATTACCCTACTCCAATTATTGGTGATTCCTTTGGCTTGGTCATGGCAGGTGCTGAATTTTATGTTGTTGTCTTTAGTTTTTCCTTGGTCGTGGCTACCTCTGGTGCTATCTCTGTCTATGCTTCCTCTATCTTCAATGCTGTTGGAGATTCCTCGAACAATGATGTTTCTGTCATTGTTTCCGTTGAACAAGATACCTCTGGTGTTTCCCCTACCGCAGTCTTTGATATTTCCTTTTTCTGCGATGCTCCCTGTGAGGCCGTTGCTCACAAATTTATCAATTGTTTTCCATCTGGTGTTGGAGCAATGGCAAATTCCCAAATTGCTTCTGCGCTTTAACTTCCCTTCCCATATGAAATTCCAAATTGGCAAGGTCTGTTGTGGCTGGTTGTAACAATGAATCAGGAGTTGGCCTTTCAATTTACCTCTTCTAGCTATGTGTTGGATGCATGTATGTCGTGCAAACTCAGAAAAGTGTAGTTCAAGTGTTGTTGTGACATGTACTGCTATCATTCACTTGTAGTGAATCATGGATGATTTCCTTTCAAAGGAATTCACCTCAAAGCGAAGTTATGGCAGAGGTGATGTTGCAGGGTACAAAATGGGTGTGGAGCGACAGGTATGCCAAGTTCCCATGAAGGAGGAGCACCTTGCGATCCAATATATCCATATTTTTGTCCTATTGTGTGCAGGTTCCCACTGGTCGGAGGTTGCGTGGGTACAAATTATCCCCAAGCATGACACTCGGCTTACAACTCAATGCATTCCGCTAAAGCACCACGTGGATATTAGCGCCAGGTAGAGCGTTGACGGGAGAGGGCTTAGGCATTAGGGGGGATAAGAAAACGTGCCTTCCCAAAACTTCCATATGGTTTGGGGCCATTCCAATTGATAAGTTATCCTACTCATCCACTGTCATATTATTTGTGCGTGGGATATGGTAGAAGGAGGAGTGGATTGTGGACATGATTTCTCTGGTCCTTTCAATGATTATTTTCAACAATTAATTCTTTGGGTCTGTTCTTGTGAAAAAATGTTGGATTATATTTTTTGAGTCCCCTATTACAATTATGTGGCTGATTTTTCGATCATGAGCTAGGAGTTCTCCTTGATACATTGCATAAGCCTCTTCCATGTTGTTGGTGGTTACGCCCATATTCTAGGAGTAGCATAAAATTTGTTTTTCTGTAGGGATGTACAATACCCCTCCCACACCTGCCTCCCCTTGGTTTCCTTTTGATGCACCATTGAAACAAAGAACATGACTATCTTGAGAATTTATTCTTTTTTTGAAGTCTTGGAGGGAATATTGAAGCCACCAACATGATTGTTTTGGCAAAGTTAAGGGGGGAATGGCGAGGTAAGTTTATTTTCTCCAACCATTTTTCTTCTTCTGCTGTCAAAGGGCCACCTTCTCGGGCGGGCTTTTATATTTTTGTATGAGAGGTACTCACCCAATTTTCTGATCACATGGGCTGCGACCAAGGGGGGAGGNGGGGAACTAGCTTCTCCTTAAAAAATTCTTTTATTTCATGCCAGCCAAATTTTCCAGCACACATATTTTATCGAGGCCTTCCAGACACAGCTAAGAATTGGATTTTTGGTGAGGTAGCCTTTATAGTATCTACTCCATTTTCCAACCAGAATTATACTACTTGTCGGACAAGAAATTTGAGGGGTTATCTCTGAGTAGACAATATGCATCACTTGTTTAGAAAAAATGCAGTTTAGGAAAAGATGATCAGTTCTTTCAAAGTTTTGGTTGCAGAGAGCACACTTGAACGGTCCCATGTATCCTATTTTATTCATATTTTCTCCTTTTAGGAGCTTGTTGTGAGCTAATTGCCAACCAAAGGTATTAATCTTTGGTAGGCCGTTTGGATTCCAAATTTATTTCTAGATAGATGATTTTTCTGGGAGATCATTATCTTGGAGGATATTTTTATATCCCAACCTTACAGAGTATCCAACCTCTCCCCAATCTCTATTGTCTTTCTGATTAAGGTGAAATGGGGTAGAAACAGAGACAATCAAGAGGAACTGATGGGCCTCGTTGAGAAGGAAAGGGGGCACCCGTCCCAAGTTCCAATTTTTCCAAGCGCCATTTCTCTTCCACTCATAGATATCAAAGAGAGTGATTTTCCCCTTGGAGGTTAGACAATGTCTGAGGGAGTCTAGAGTGGAGATGCATGACATTTTTCCCATGTCTGAGAAATGATATTCCAAAATTTTAATATCTTTACCACTTCCCGGACTCCATCTGAGATGATTTTGAATGAGCGACATAGAGGCACGGATGAGCCTCTAGATGGGGGAACCTGTTTGATTGAGTGTGAATGTTTCCAGACACCTCTTTCTATTTTTTGATAAATATTTGCAGCAAATTTCCTTTTTCCACCATTCTTTACCTCCAGTGATTAAACACCAGATTAATTTTTCTCCCTGAGCTAGGTTGATATTTTCCGGGTCCCGGATCCCCAATCCCTCATTTTCTTTAGGTGTACAAACAATTGACCAGTTAACCATGTGAATATTTTTCCCATTGTCTTTTCCCCCTTGCGAGCGAAATTTCCTGATTAATTTGGCCATTTCTTGTTTGATTCCCTCCAGAGGCGTGGAGGGCTAAGAATTGAAAATTTGGGAATGAAGATAAGACTGACTTTATTAAGACCACCCTTCCAACTGGGTTTAGCCAAGTTTCTCCCTAGACTTCAAATTGATCCTTGAGATTTTGGATGATCACTTTCCATTCCTCCCTGGGGGAATGTTATACTGATAGGAGTGCCAAGGTACTTGAAGTACTTCCAATTTGTAGAAAAGGAAAACTGTAATATATTTGCAATTCTAACCATAGTACTTGCTTTTGTGTTCCATGCATAAATTTGGATTTTATGCTTGTTGATGAGGCCCCCAAAAACAATTCCATATTGGTCAAGGACCATCTTGAATCTTCTAGACATCGTTTGAGAGGATCCTCTTAACAATAGAGTGTCATCAACAAACTGTAAATTATTTAATCTTCCAACTCCCCTTGCTATTTTCAGCCCTGGGATGTTTCTAGTGGCTCTTTCATGTTCCAGTCTTCTATTCAACATTTCTTCCATAATAACATACAACATTGGAGAGAGTGGGAAGCCTTTCCACAGAGCTTTTGTGGCTTGGAATAAAGGTGTTGGGCGCCCATTTATCATGGGAGATATCCAGGGGGACGATATGCAGGCCCCAATCCATGAGAAGGAGTGATTCAAACCAAATATTTAAAAGACTTCATAGAGAAACTCATGTTTTACTTGGTCAAAGCAATTTGCCATATATATTTTGATTATCATCTCTTTTTCTTTATTAGTGACACTGGTGTGGATTTCCTCCTGCACTAGGATGATATTGTCCCAAATTTTCCTTTGCTTCACAAAGCCCCCTTGATTGGGAAGAATAAGCCATGGAAGGAGGTGTTTTAACCTATTTGCTATGATTTTTGTGAAGATTTTGTAAGAGATGTTATAGAGAGAGATAGGGCGAAAGAGATCAAAGGAGTTGCCATTTTTGTCCTTGGGAATCAAGGATAGAAAGGAGGTGTTGGTTTCTCCCAATTTGCAAGATTTTTGGACATATTTTATCATTCAGAGGAGATCTTTTTTATTATTTCCCAACACTTTCTATAAAAATGTAGAGTGAAGTTGTCCGACCCGGAGGCTTTTTCAGGATCGAACTGGTAAACGTATTATTTGACTTCCTCCTTTGTGACCACCTTGTTCAAATCTTAATTATCTTCTTCCTTTATCAATTGTGGGATATGATATATAAATTGAAATCTCTGCTCTTTGTTATCTGCACCTTCCTGAGTATAAAGTTTTCCAAAATGGGAGGAAGCCTCTTATTTTATCTCCTCAAAGGAATTGATTCTCTCTCCTGAGGTTGTTTTTATTTCCTCCACTGTGTTTCTCTGTTGTCTTTCTTTAGCCTGCTTATGAAAGAAAGAGGTATTTTTGTCCCCTGCTTGAAGCCACAAGTCTCTAGATTTGAGTCTCCACTCATTTTCTTCATTGTGGAGTGCTCTCATATAATTTTGAAAGTGATCTTTCTCATGTACTAAATGTCTGCTGTGAATGGTATTTGTGTCCATTTTCTCCAAAGTGTCTTATAGCTGCTTTTTATACCTTTCAATTTCTCCTCTTGTATTGTGGGGAGAGACTTTGACCCAGCCCTTAATTGCTTGCTTGGCCTTTTTGAGTTTTTTCTCCCAAATATAAACAAGGGTTCGATCCAACCAGATTGACCAGATCAAGGAGATTAGGGGGAGGAATTCTGAGGAATCCATCCAAATTGGGTTGAATTTGAAAGGAATTGGTCCCATGTTTTCTACTTTGTGGATGGAGAGGACTATTGGGTGATCATCTAAGATTCACCAAGGGACAATTTGGGATGAAATGTTGATCGGGAGGAGGAGGATAGAGATGTGTATGCGAAATCGATCGAGTCTGGTAGAAATGTGTCCCACCCCTAGTATTTTATTTCTCCAAGTGAGTTTCCCTTTGGAAGGTTGAAAATAAAACAAATCTAGTTCTGATATCGATCCTTCATGTGCTCCCTGAACAGGTCCCTTACAATACAGCCTCTTTTTTTTCCCCTTGGTGAAAAGTTATGTTAAAGTCTCTTGCTATAATGCAGTTGTATTGTGTTCCAAGATCTTTGATTTTCATTAAGGATTCCCATCATTCCATTTTTTCCTAATAATTATTAGGCATATATACATTTTAGATAGGATAAGTGATACCTGATTGTAGATGATTGAGATACACCATCGACTAGTATGTTGATTCTACCTTTTGTTCTTCTATGAATATTTGGGTACTCCATACAGTACATATCCCTCATGACACTCCTCTAGCATTTATCCATGGTTCCACTTCTTTTTTTCCATATTTTTTTCATTCCTCGCAATGCTTCAGATCCCTGCAGTTTTGTCTCCTGAATTAGGAGGATATGGGGTCTCTATGTTTTGATTAAATTTCACATTGCTTCTTTTTTTCCCTTTTTACCAATCCTATACAATTATGGGAGACTACCTTTATTATTTCCTGGTATGTTCCCCCCCCCCCACCCCACATTTTGTGGGATGAGATTGTCCTTTTGTTGTTGGGGCTTTCCCACCCTTCCCTTATTTTTTAAGGATTTCTTCCAGCGTTGGTTGGGTTCCTAGTTCCTTGTCCTGGTTTGTCATTTTTTCCCTTATACTTTTATTGGTTTTCCTTCCTGCTTTCATTGTTTTGACACTCTTTAGAATTTCCATGTCCAGTTCTTCCCTTGATTCCTCCTGCATATCATCCTCCTGTGCATGGGGAGGTTCCAAGAGATGAGGGGCATCAAGCTCTACTAGAAGTGAGGTAGGATCTAGATCTGGGTTTTGTTGACTCTGGGTTTCTTCTGTGCTTTCTTTAGAGTTGACCATTTCTTCCTCTAGATTTTCAAGAGGATCAAATTTATTTTTTCTACTTTATGCTTCATCATTGATTATTTCCCCTTTCTTGGCGAGGAGGTCTTGGCATTGTTTTTCCTTTCTTGTTGTTGTACTCCTGATTTATTCGTCACTTTATTTATTTTGGCTGGCTGCCATTGATCTGGTGCTTTGTTTCCAGGGTTCTCCTATATTTCCTTAGGGCAGTTTTTAGCGAAATGTCCATACTCATGGCAGGATTTTCACTTAAAAGGGAGCTTTGCATAGTCTACTATTTGCATGTATAACCACCCATCTAGGGTTAGTTTGATTTACTATGGAAGTCATTTTTCTAGATCTATTTCTACACAGAGATGTGCACAGGATTGCATCCCATATCGTGGTTCGACCTGATTGATGAACCTTCCCACTATGTTTCCAATACTTTTTATAGTTTCATCATTCCAACAGTGGAGAGGCAGAAAGGGTAACCAGACCCAAATTGGGATAGCTGAGGGAATATCATATTCAGGGCTGAAGTCTGGAGTCCATTTATTTAGATACATTCCTATGGTGCCCATGAAGTATGGGCCATTGCTAAAAATAAAATCTCTATCAAATTTGTTTTCAAAGAGGGATACATAGAATCCCTTACCAAAAAATGCTATTGAAAGTTTCCCTTTTATCGTTTTCTTCCAGTTTTTCTCCAGCCATTGCGCCATTGCTGTTGGGGAGGGCCAGAGTCCTGTGAATTGTCTGATCAAGCCATTTTCGGCTAATATTAGGGAGAATGGTCGTAAGGAAGGGGAATGAACAAAGAGATTTGGGATCTCATCCAAATTTTTAACGAAACGTGACTGGGGGTTTCCTTTTGATGATTTCGGGTATGGAGAGAGAAGTGCTTGGAATGCATCAAGGTCCAGGGGTGGGGGAGGTTGCAGAGGATATCGATCCCTTGAGCCAGAGGCCATGGCAGGGGGAAACCGATGGTAGAAACCCTAGTAGCAGACGAGGGTTTCTCTTTGAATTTTTTTTAAGAACCTTCTTAGCCACATCAAAATTTTACACTGCAAAGGTGCCTTAGATTTCCACATAACCTTCTACCACCATTTTTCTAGACAATTTTTTTTTCCTCTTTCCAATCTTTGTATCCAAATTTGGTTGTGAAGGTTCCATCTCTTGGGTTACAAGACCAACATAAAGAGTCCTCGACATCTTGGGTTAGAATGACAAGGTTTTTGCACAGTCAAGACAAAAAGGACTTCCATTCATCATGATGAGCCTCCAAAATACCTATGGTAGTCACAGCTTTCTATGTTTCTCATCCTTGAGGCTCAGGGAAACCAATGAAAGCATAATGAAGAGAATGAATGTTTTTATTCCTTAAGGAAAGGATGAGAGGAGGAAAAATTATGAAGGAATTTCTTTCTCCCAACCAGGGGCTGTCTCCCACCTTGACCTTTTTTCTATCTCCTATTTTTCAGACCACCTAGTCTCCTACCAGGGGGAAAGATTTGACTAGATATTTCCACACTATGGATCCTTTAGAGGACTTGTTTGGTTTCCTAAACCATTCAATGAATGAGAGGTTAGGAAAATATTTAGAATGCATCACTTTGGTCCAAAGAGAGTTCCGTACTGATATCCTCCAAAGGTTCCTTCTAGCCAAGGCTCTCGTGAAAAGAAAGATATATTTTATACCCAAACTGCCAAAAGCTTTGGGAGAAGCTAAAGAGGACCACTTCACTAAATGTATCCCCCTTGTAGAATTGTTGTCGACCCATAAAAATTGAATACTGATTTTTTTTATCTTATACAGGATTCCTTTGGGAATGGTTGTGACTGAGTTCCACTATAATGGAATTCCTTCTAGAATAAGATTTAGTAAGAATAGTCTGCCTCCTCAGGAAAGAGTTCTGAAAACACAAGAGTCGATTCTTGCTTTCACCTTTAGGATAATCTAGGACTAGTATGACTTAATATATTTTTCAAGATTTATATGAAAGCCTAAGTATTTAACCCCCTCTTCCAAATATTTGTATTGGACAGGCAAAAGACAAAGAAAGGAGGTTTGTTGGCACAGGGGTAGACCCAGGGTTCAATGCTACAAAAACGCACCAACAAAGCCCTAACTACTAGCCCTTTCGGCAACACCTGCAAAGCATATGAAGTCTTACCCGAGGTAGAGGTAGGGGTGGTTACAAGACTCAGGTGTCTACAACCTTAGTTTGGACACATATCTTTGATTGTAACACTTAATAAAGAACTTAGCACCATCATTTCCTTAATATGCTATCAATATCCACTTTGTTGATAAAACAGAGCTTCACAACATTCACACTAATCTACAATATTTAAGCACTTAGCATAGATAAATGAACCAGGTCGAGTATATTAAGCACTAAGCATGACTATCTAGATCAGATCTAACATTCTCGTGTATAATAAGCACAAAGCATAAGTATATCTGCCTAAACATATCAAAGCACTTAGCAAATAACATGTGAACACATAAGGACAAAGCACAAAGCAACATAACACAATGTTTACATTGTTCACCCCCACCCTGGGGCTACATCCACCAAGTCTTCTTCTTTATTGTCTTCAGTTAATCAGTTACAACAAAAAGCCTAAAAAACCCTTCTTTGCATAGGACAGAAGATCTGCGTAGCTTGCTAGATCCTTATTCCTTGCGTTATAGAACAAATCCTTCTACCTTCTGTTACAACCACTTGCACTTAGCTCTGCAAGCCTATTACAGTCATGCACAAAGAATTTACAATCCACACTTGCACTTATCATTTAACACTTAGCTCACCGACTTTTCATCACATAGATGCACACTACTTCTATCTAGCCTAGGAATCTATTTATATATTACAAAATAGGCCTAAACATGGGTAAACCCATGTGTCAACATCCCATTCCCATTACATATTCCCATATCCCAAAAATGGGCCTAAAAGGGGGCCGTGAACCAGTGATCTCCACTTCGTCTTGCGCTCCTCCTTCGATAAGCTGTTGAAGTCCCAAAATAGGTCAACATGACCAAGAATCTCCCCAAAACTTGGTTAAGGGCAAACAAGCCCCCAACACTCACCTGTGACTCGTCCCGAGTCACTCTGGTCTGACTAGTTCTACCTCAAACACATCGAGCTTGGCTCGAGTTGCTTCAACTTGTTTATTTGATGTGACCTCTTGTTCAATGAGATCCTGGATCACTGTGTCGTTCACTGGACCTTCTAGGCGCAATTCTGCTATGATGAAAACATGTTCTGACTCTTCTCCTTGGCTCTTGACCTCTCTAAACAACAAACATGCCTTATCTTTCACAGGTTGGAGTCATTTAGTTATTTCCATCACATTACTTTGAATTGTATGGATCTTCTACTGGGCGGTGCATTGTTCGTGAGACCTATTCATTCTTTCTACAACCGAAAGGGCCTTCAGCTGCGCTTGAAGTGTGTCTGCGTGTTTCTTCTCTTCTTGGAGATGTGACTCCAGTGATTGTAAATTTGGTTTTTCAGTGAGGTTTTCGTACGTCTGGGCGCTGTGGTTACTGAGCTGCATGCATTCCAGGGAAAGATCTTTTAGTCTTTCAACTGCGCTGCATGTAGTTGTTTCTCTTTGGTCCCTTATCTCCTGTGGGGTTTCAGGGACTACGCGGAGCTCTAAGCCGGTGATGTGTTGTTGTAGCTTATGGGTTACTTCTTCAAGTTGTGCCACCTATTGTGGAACTCCCTCTTCGTTCTATACTTCGAAAAATTTCACAGAGCGAAGTGCTCTTTTGACAAGTTCTTTTACTTCGAGTTGCTCTATGAGCAACTGTTCCTTACTTTGTTGTAGTTGTTCTTTCTCTTCATCCCACTTTTCTTGGAGAGCAAGCATTTCCCATTCTGAACCATTGTGCTTCTCGAAAAGTACTCCCTGTACTTGTGTCAAAGCCTGGGTGGCTTGCGATGTTTCTTCCTGCGCTTGTCGAAGGTGAGCTTCTACTGTGTCAGAAATTCAGTGTAGTCGAGCTGTCTCATCTCCTAATTTTGGTGTTCCTACTGTCAGAGGCGCAGTGGATACTGCGCGACTAGACTGTAGTGCTTGTTGCACCCCTTGGAGCTCGATATCAATACAATTATACATATCCTCCTGCTTATCCTCCTAATTCTTTGCTATCTCTAGTGAAGCATCATTCAGGGTGGCTATGATGAAATTGAAGTCATTTGGTGTGAGGACAGTCTGGAACTTGGTCCTTGTTGCTTTTACTTTCTTCTGAGAGGAAGGTTTCAGAGGGGAAACCTTCCTTTTCTTCGATGGGTCCTCTTCATCTCTAGGCGGTGTAGTCTCACCTTCCTTCTGCTCAACATTTGCACCATCTATCTCTTCACCATCACCTCCTTTCTCAGGTGAGATAGAAGCATTCTTGACTATTATCGGATTAATCGGTAGGTGTAGACACTAACTGATCTCCCTAGATCCAGCTAGATCTAGAACAAAGCAGGACAGAACATGACGCTTTCCTTAAGTTTTAGATATTGAATTTACTAACTAAAGAGGGATGAGTGACATACCGTTTAAATGTCACTTCCTCTCACCATCTCCATCCTAGCTCCGTTCCAATGCTCATACAATGATGATCCTGCAAAAGAACACAACCAACCAAAGTGATAGTAATATCATAAACTCAATATAAACCTATGTATGTGATCAAGGAATCATACAATAAAACACAACAAGCTTTATAGGAAAGAATCATATTACTATATCATATTAAATGTGAAAGAGATATTACAACCATGGCCTTGATGTCGTAAGGTCCCTTCCAGCTGTCCTTTGTTCCCCACACACTTTCACTCCAATAATTCTAAGAGCATAGATCTGATAATATTCACAATCTATCTTGACAAAGGCAAATCTCAAAGCCACTCCAACCAAGCTAATAATTCCAAGCCAACCAAAGCTAACAAAGCTCAAGAACCTCATAACCTCTTCTCCATGAGAGCTCCTCTCCTTTTATAAGTTGAAGAGAATAAGGTGAGGAGGTTAGGATGATCCCACTAAATCATGAAAGTGAGTAAGATCCAAACCATTCGGATGCCACCTCACCATGGAAGTTTCTCCTTCTATAAGATTCAAGAAAACGCTTGTTTTTCCCACGTGTAAACATTCTCGCACCCTGCCTATAGTGCAACCTACGAACAGTTCGCACCCTAAGTGTGGGCAGCCTACGAGAATCAAGCATTCTCGCACCCTAGTACATAGGCAGCATGCGGACTTCCTTTTTACAGGGTTTTTACAAGGGAAAATGGAACTTCTTTTCTCAGGAAAAGTTCTTCTCCCTTATCTCTTCAGGAACTTAGGCCACTGACCCCTCTGAAGGCAACAGATAGTTTTACATCATTAACGGTCATAGGGATGACGAAAATAATGGAAACCGAGGAAATATGAAGTCTAGTTAGCACACCCCAATCAAAATGGATGGCCTCATAACTTGGAGGGGGTTCCACGGGAGAAGGAGGAATACCCCTCAGCATGGGAGATTCTGTATCAATGAGAAAAACATCGGTAGTATCTGGTTTAATCTCTAGCAGGAGAGTGGGATCGACCGATGGAGAGATCAGATTGACCACTAGAGTTTCATTCTCCAAGGAGAGAATGGGGTCGATAGATGGAAACAAATCGACCACTTGGGTGACACTCTCTAACGGGAGAGTGGGATTGACCGGGGATGGTATCAGACCAACCACTTTGTCAACTGGTTCAACTAAAGAAGTGACCATATTGACTACATGATCAACTGGATTGACCAGTGAAGGGACCAGCATGATCATTCCATCAACTACAGGTGGGTTGATAGAAAGCTTGCGATAAGCAGCTGGAAGTTGAAGCTATGAAACAGTCATGTCTTCCAGTAATTTTGAGGCTTCGTCCATATGAGGGAAAAGGTGATTTAGATGACTGCCTTTGCATAACATGCACGGGAACTTGACTCTACTTTTCTTCTTCCCAACAGTATCTTGACTAGTCGACGAAAAGTCATCAGCATGTTGTTCAGAGGCTAACAACATGGGTTGGAGAGGATGTGTAGACCATGCTTCTATAACCTTGGATAGACCAGAGCAATCCTTAAGAAGATGGCTACCCTTACAAATCCTGCAAGGGTACTTGGGCTTACGGGTTGTGTGGGTGATCGTGATATTATCAACACTCCCAGCATGATTAACAGTAACTGGTTGTTTTCCAACATGTTTGACAGTGGTTGGAGGTTTTGACCCTTGCTTATTTTTCTTCTCCTTATTCTTTCATTTCTTCTTCTTCTTATCCACCGGGTTACTAGCTTCAAAACTGTCACTCGATGAAGAATATGAAACGGAAGGTGACCTTGCAAGCGAAGAAGGCGAAGAAGACCTTACTGGTGAAGAAGGTGAAGGATCAACATGAGATTGATGTTCTTGGGGGGAAGTGCTTAAGACCAAAGCACTTACTGCATTCGGGATTACCTGAGTGGAAAACAACCATACCGGTAATCCAATAGTGAGACCTGGAAGGCTCAAAGTAGCGACGTGAGGAGGACCAATGTTTCCGTAAGAAGGAAAAACAAAAGGTTCCTCTGGAGCAGAGGTTCCTTCATTGGTCATTCCAAGAAATGACGCCATTAAATAAATCTAATCTAGAGTCCTCTAAGGAAAACAAACAGCACACACTAAAAATCTAGTCAGCAAGAAAGCAAACAAAACCTTATTGCAATGAACGCACTAGTTGGTGATGAAATCCAATGTCACGAGAACAATGTAAGAAGGGGCTGAGATAGAGCGGGTGGAAAATTTACGTTGACAACCTGCTTAACGGACTTACACCCTGGTGCAAGCTCCCACACATAATCATGGGTATACCCTCCAAGGAGCCCAAGTGAGTTTGGCCAACGTTGATTCCAGGTACCGTGAAGACTTTCCCCTCCATAGTAACCTCGTGTAAAGAACCTAGAGAGATAGGCCACTAAGGTTACCAATCACTATAGTGATGCCTGGGGAAATAGTCGACAGTCTGATCCACGTGCAAGGGTAGGGTATCTAGCCCGAAATCAACTTGAAAGGCTTCCACTCATCATTGTGGGTATACCTCTCAAGCGACCCCCATAATACGCGTAACCTCTACACCAAGACCAACAAAGCAGGGTGAGTAACTCTACCAGTCTCAATGCGACCTCATGATTGACCCTTGTGTTAGAAGGGCTTCCCAGGACAAAATGTAATAAGTGGATTTAACCGCTCCCTAACTCAAGATTCTATGTTTGTTTGTAGCTTTGGAAAGTTATCTTTCACACCTATTCCAAAGGCCTACAACTAATCTAATGTAGGTTTGCTACCAGAAAATATAAAAATGTCTAATCAATTTTTATAAGCGCTTTATTTTATGGCTGTTGTTACTCAAAAGGAAGATGGCGTGGACAATATGTTGTTTGGACCGACTCGAAAATTATGCAAAGATATGAAAATGCAATCTTTTCATTTCGATGAAAGCTATGCTATGAGAAGGAGAAAACATTTATCATTCCCATATGCACGATGTCCAAAAATATATTAAACTCATCAATATTAAGATTCTCAAGAAATGAGAAAAAGGTACTGAACACCAATGCACGATTCATGGCCCCCCAATCTAAAAATGCACGATCAAAAAATGCCAAGAATCATGCAATTTCGCTACTTCAAATGCAAGGATGCCCCCAATCTAATATAAAGCAAGAAATTAAATCTTTTTGTTTCAAAATTTTCACTAAAAGAAATAATGAGCTTTCTTAAAACAAAGAAACCCAAACTAAAGGTTCTCTTTTAAAGCGAACTATTCAGAAGAAATTTGATCTTTCCCTAAACAATTCTAAAGAAAACACATGCTTTGTAATTGAAAGACACTCAAATCAAGAGACTAATCCTTCAAAACCAAACAAAGCAAATATGGCTAAACGTAACTCAAAGAATGTTAAGAAGACTATAAATAGATCAATATAGGCTCCAAAAGTTCAATCTAGTGGTTCAAAGCAAAACTGGGCATCAAAAAATGACAAGACCCAATCCAAAAAAGTTTACAAACAAGTTCACATCCTAGCAGTAGAGTACAGTGCGAGAATTAGGTATTCTCGCAGGCTGGACACAGGTAGGGTGCGAACATCTCGCATTGGATTACACAGTAGGGTGCGAACTTAGGTGATTCTCGCAGGCCACTAAAAGGTACAATGCGAGAATGTATGTAAACACAAAAATTTGAAAAAGGACTAAATTTGAGTGAACTTTTAGATCTAGAGAGTCTGGATGGATCTCCCACAGACTCAGATTCCAGAAAACAAGCAATCAAAGAAAGGGAAACTAGACTAACTAGGAAACAATCTGTTTCCTAGTGGAGTCACCAATTTTGTTATCGGATTAATCAGTAGGTGTAGACACTAACTGATCTCCCTAGATCCACCTGGATCTAGAACAAAATAGGACAGAACATGATGCTTTCCTTAAGTTTTAGATATTGAATTTACTAACTAAAGAGGGATGAGTGACATACAATTTAAATGTCGCTTCCTCTCGCCATCTCCATCCTAGCTCCGTTCCAATGCTCATACAATGATGATCCTGCAAAAGAACACAACCAACCAAAGTGATAGTAATAGCATAAACTCAATATAAACCTATGTATGTGATCAAGGAATCATACAATAAAACACAACAAGCTTTATAGGAAAGAATCATATTACTGTATCATATTAAATGTGAAAGAGAGATTACAACCATGGCCTTGATGTCGTAAGGTCCCTTCCAGCTGTCCTTCGTTCCCCACACACTTTCACTCCAATAATTCTAAGAGCATAGATCTGATAATATTCACAATCTATCTTGACAAAGGAAAATCTCAAAGCCACTCTAACCAAGCTAATAATTCCAAGCCAACCAAAGCTAACAAAGCTCAAGAACCTCAGAACCTCTTCTCCATGAGAGCTCCTCTTATTTTATAATTTGAAGAGGATAAGGTGAGGAGGTTAGGATCATCCCACTAAATCATGAAAGCGAGTAATATCCAAACCATTCAGATGCCACCTCACCATGGAAGTTTCTCCTTCTAGAAGATTCGAGAAAATGCTCATTGTTCCCACGTGTAAGCATTCTCGCTCCCTGCCTATAGTGCAACCTGCAAACAGTTCGCACCCTAAGTGTGGGAAGCCTGCGATAATCAAGAATTCTCGCACCCTAGTACATAGGCAGCCAACGAACTTCCTTTTTACAGGGTTTTTACAAGGGAAAATGCAACTTCTTTTCTTAGGAAAAGTTCTTCTCCCTTCTCTCTTCAGGAACTCAGGCCACTGACCCCTCTGAAGGCAACAGATAGTTTTACATCATTAACGGTCATAGGGATGATGAAAATAATGTGTAACATTGACTGAGGTAGTGTCTATATCATGAACCTCATCAATATTATTTGTCTTTCTCGGCCCAAGTGTATCTTATGCAGTGTCTGGACTGTCAATATCAAATATCTTCGCGGGGTCTGCTAGGATGAGGAGGTCCACCAACCATTCCTTGGTGATTTCCTCCAAGTCCTCCTCTGTCAAATTGTAGTATGACTGCAACTATTGTTTGTGCTCATCAATGCGTGCTATGATATAAATGAAATGGTGGTCTGCGCTAAATTTTATCAAGGGCTTGAACCTCTGGAGAGTGTTTGGGGTTATACGAGGCTCAGACTGGATGGTTGTCTTCAGCTAGTTGTAATACATGTGGAACAAAACATTTGACTACCATTTCTTGTTCATGTCACCGGAGTACCATAGTGTACTGAACTTTGCGACCAAAGGTTCAAAGGGCTCGATTTCTGGCAAGGTCGCACCTTCCGGTATCTCTCATGTAATGAAAGTGATCAGGATGAGAAGCCAACTAAAGTGGAACTTGTATCCTTTGTCCTGCGCTTCCTTACAGTCTAGTTCCAACTAGTTCACCAAGTACTTTTCCCAATTCCTTACAGTCTAGTTCCAACCCCCTGCGAGGTCAACTACAAAACCAGTCACTTGGGTGGGCCGGTTCTTGCGAAATAACTTTCCTGTGATCAATTGATAGGCTAGGTGAATTGTGCTGCTCTGTATAGACACTACCTTTTAGCCTCGCGTTCCTTTCTCGACATCACCATAAGTGTCCTTTATCCTCTGGGTGAGAGCATGATATGCGGTCTTTCTAGGGTAGAAATCATGTGGTTCAGGGCCTTGCATGCTTAGCCCTGTGATCCGATTGATCAACTTCGGATCCACTGTGATGCGATGGTTCAACCACAAGTATCTACCTTGGTAATAGGAAAACAAAAATTTGACACACGCGTTCACTTCTTGGTGCCTTCCTATGTGCGGGGTATTCATGATGTTGAGAAGTGTGGATTGTGCGAGGTTCATCATCCATGATTGACGGATAATATTTGAATTCTTTCCCTTTGTTCTAGTCAGATACTTATGTGGTGCTACCATGTTGTAAACATTCCTGTCGCCGAGGTTGAAGTCGATAATCTTCAATGCTATGATCTTATCCTGGTCTATGTGCACTGTGCATATCCCCTTCGGGAGGTATGCAGTGACCAAAGTGTACTCAAATTCTCAGGGTACACTGTAACAATTGATTGCGTCGCTCAGAGGTGGTAGATAGGTGGGTAAAATTCTCAAAATTAGATTGGCATTCACGAGATCGTCTCTGTTCTTGGTTCACTTTTCATCGACTGGATGGGATGGTCTGACTCGAGTAGTGGATGGAGACACTTGCACAGTTCTGGTGGATGAGTTCTGGATACCTTCAGACATCGACATGACTCTCCCATCCATCAAGTCGATCAACACTTCTTCAACAACTTTCTCTACATTTCTCAATTCGTCCAACATACACACTAGAGGTGAGAAATCATGGGTTCGGGGAATAACTTAGACACAATAATGAGATAGAGAGAAAGAGCGCGAGGGTCGCTGTATAAACTTGTCTTAGTCTGCGGGCTCAAAACTCTCAGTTAGAAAAAGTGTTCTCAGTGCATGTCGCGATGGGATAAGTAGGCAGCTTGACAATGGTTCACTTGTAATGGGTATGAAGCCTCATTAACTCTTGTTCGATCTATTATGGCACATTTCAACAGTTTGATGATGAACCTTTATTTCCTTTCTGCCCATTCAAAGCATCGATCGAACGATTATAATATCCCCAACGACTATTATTCTTTGCCATGGTGAAGTGCCATGTGTCACTGTTCTGATATCCCTATGAAGATCCAATTCTGCATATTTTCATTTAGCGAAGTCCCCTCTAGAACATTCCGTAACTTTTCAATCTTATCCCTATTCTTCATATCAGGCTTCTTTCTTCAGTACAGAGCTTTATAGATCAAGCAGAACACTACACACTAGGGCACAGATCTTCATACAAGTCTTTCAAGTCAACCTTTTTGCACAAAGCTTCTTCTTCCCCAGTTCCCAACAATCACAGTTTCAGGTCCTGTCAACAGAACCATTTGTTGGCACAGGGGCAAACCCAAGGTTCAATTCTACAACAACGTACCAACAAATCCCTAACTACCGGCCCTTTCGGCAACACCTATGAAGAAGATGAAGTCTCACCCGAGGTAGAGGCAGGGGTGGTTGCAAGACTTATGTGTATGCAATCTTAGCTGGGACACATATATGTGATTGTAACACTTAATAAAGCACTTAGCACCGTTAGTTCCTTAATATGCTATCAATATCCACTTTGCTGATAAAATAGAGCTTCGCAACATTCACACTAATCTACAGTATTAAAGCACTTAGCATAGATAAATGAACCAGCTCAAGTATTCTTGCATATAATAAGCACAAAGCATAAGTAGATCTACCTAAATATATCAAATAACTTAGCAAATAACATGTGAACACATCAAGACAAAGCACAAAGCAACATAACACACTGTTTACGTGGTTCACCCCCACCCTGGGGCTACGTCCACCAACTCTTCTTCTTTATTGTCTTCAGTCAATCAGTTATAGCACAAAGCCTCAAAAACCCTTCTTCGTATAGGACAAAAGATATGCGTAGCTCGCTAGATCCTTCTTCCTTGCGTTACAGCAAAACGCTTTCTACCTTATGTTACAACCACTTGCACTTAGCTCTACAAGCCTATTACAACTATGCACAAAGCATTTACAATCCGCACTTACACTTAGCATCTATCACTTAGCTCACCGAATTTTCATCACATAGATGTACACTACTTCTATCTAGCCTAGGCATCTATTTATATATTAAAATATAGGCATAAACATGGGTAAACCCATGGGGTGACATCCCATTCCCATTACATATTCCCATATCCCAAAAAGGGGCCCAAAAGGGGGCTGAGATCCCGTGATCTCCTCTTCATCTTGCGCTCCTCCTTCGACAGGCTGTCGAAGTCCCAAAATAGGTCAACATGACCAAGAATCTCCCCAAAACTTGGTCAAGGGCCAACAAGGTTACTTCCACCCCCGAACAGATATTGGTTAGTAAACAATACTTTTCCATATTTATCTTCATGCCAATGTCCTTATAGAAAACATCTAAATTTTTCATGATGGAAGACATGTACCTCAGTGAGCCATAAATACTTACCCATAGGTCATCCATGAAGATATTATGAGAGATCATTTATGATTATGTCACTTTTAATCCTCTTAACCTCCCTTCATTTCTAGCCTCTTTTAGTGGCCTTCTTAGGGTTTCTGAAATGATTAGGAACATAAAAGGGGACAAAGGGAAGCCTTGGCATAGGCCCCTAGAGGCTCTGAATAAACAAGATGGAGCACCATTCATCAGGACCATGAAAGAGGCACTATTGAGGCTACCCATTATCCATTTTACCACTTTGAGGTTCATACCCAACTGGATGAGGACTAGCCGAAGGAAGGTCCAATTTACACGATCATAAGCTTTTCACAGGTCGAAATTAAAGAAGGTAGCTTTAAGTTTCCTTTTTTTAACTGAATGTAGAGACTCATATGCTAAATCCACTACATCATGAATCTTCCTATTTTGTATAAAGCCAAATTTTCCATGACCTATTACCTTACTGATGATTGGTCTCAATCTGCATGTAATAATTTTTGTAATTAGCTTGTAAGTCACATTGCAGCAAGAGATTGGGCGATAGTCCTCAGGTGTTTCAATGTTATTCTTTTTCAAGATAACACATAGAAAGGTCGAGTTAAGTGGACCAAAAATTATTTTGGAATATTAATACTCTTTGAGCATGAGGACTAAATCTTCCTTTAAGAGGTCATAGAATAATTTTAAGAACTCCACTGGAAAACCGTCCGGGCCCAAAATTTTACCAATATGCATTGAGAAAAGGGATGCACTTACCTAATATGCTAAAACTTATTTTATAAGGGAAAGGTTCATTTCCTCGGAGAATAAGGATTGGAATTTGACCGATACGTGTAATATTTCCTATATGGGGCATCCTTTCAGGGCCAAGAAGAGAAATTCAAAGTAACAGACCCCATCTTTTCTTTTTCTAGGAAGGAGCTGACTCAGATTCCTTCTTCATTCTTGAGCTCCCAAATAGTATTTTGGTTTCGTCTTTGGTTGGAAAATTTATGGAATAATTTAGTGTTGTTATCCCCCACTTTTATCCAAAGAGCTCGAATTTTAAGTCTCCATTCCTCTTCTTCTCGTTTTAACCACTCGTTTTGTTTTTTCTCCAAACTCCTTAACTCCTCCAAAATAACTTCGCTAACGGGTTCCCTATCTAGTCTAGTGCCAAGTATGGAAATATAATTTTCGATCTCATAGATCTCATTTTTATTTTTTGCTTTCCATTTAGGAATCAAATTATTTATATATTCTTTGGTGTTATTCACATTTTTCTAAAATTGAATCATTAGAGGCTCATTTCTATCGACTTCTAGCTTCTTCCAAGATGAGGAAACTAAGTTTTG
>ML800613.1:305644-317359 GCA_009831015.1 Picea engelmannii
CCCTTATTTTTTAAGGATTTATTCCAGCGTTGGTTGGGTTCCTAGTTCCTTGTCCTGGTTTGTCGTTTTTTCCCTTCTACTTTTATTGGTTTTCCTTCCTGCTTTTGTTGTTCTGGCACTCTTTAGAAGTTCCATGTCCATTTCTTCCCCCGATTCCTCCTTCATATCATCCTCCTGTGCATGGGGAGGTTCCAAGAGATGAGGGGCATCAGGCTCTACTAGAAGTGAGGTAGGATCTAGATCTGGGTTTTGTTGACTCTAAGTTTCTTCTATTCTTTCTTTAGAGTTGACCATTTCTGCCTCTAGATTTTCAAGAGGATCAAATTTATTTTTTCTACTTTCTGCTTCATCGTTGATTATTTCCCCTTGCTTGGCGAGGAGGGCTTGGCATTGTTTTTCCTTTCTTGTTGTTGTACTCCTGATTTATTCATCACTTTCTTTATTTTGGCTGGCTGCCATTGATCTGGTGCTTTGTTTCCAGGGTTCTCCTATATTTCCTTAGGGAAATTTTTAGTGAAATGTCCATACTCATTGCAGGATTTTCACTTAAAAGGGAGCTTCGCATAGTATACTATTTGTATGTATGACCACCCATCTAGGGTTAGTTTGATTTATTATGGAATTCATTTTTCTAGATCTATTTCTACATAGAGACGTGCATAGGATTGCATCCCATATCATGGTTCGACCTGATCGATGAACCTTCCCACTATGTTTCCAATATTTTTTATAGTTTCATCATTCCAACAGTGGAGAGGCGGAAAGAGTAACCAGACCCAAATTGGGATAGCTGAGGGAATATCATATTCAGGGCTGAATTCTGGAGTCCATTTATGTAGATACGTTCCTATGGTGCCCATGACGTATGGGCCATTCCTAAAAACAAAATATCTATCAAATTTTTTTTCAAAGAGGGATACATAGAATCCTTTACCAAAAAATGCTATTGAAAGTTACCCTTTTATCATTTTCTTCCAGTTTTTCTCCAGCCATTGCGTCATTTCTCTTGGGGAGGGCCAGAGTCCTGTGAATTGTCTGATCAAGCCATTTTCGGCTAATCTTAGGGAGAATGGTCGTGAGGAAGGGGAATGAACAATGACCTTTGGGATCTAATCCAACTTTTTAATGAAACAAGACTCAGGGTTTCCTTTTGATGATTCCGTGTATCGATCCCTCGAGCCAGAGGCCATGGCGGGGGGAAACCGATAGAAGAAACCCTAGTAGCAGATGAGGGTTTCACTTTGAATTTTTTTTAAGAACCTTCTTAGCCACATCAAAATTTTACACTGCAAAGGTGCCTTAGATTTCCACATAACCTTCTACCACCATTTTTTTGGACAATTTTCCTTTCCTCTTACCAAGGTTTGTATCCCAATTTGGTTGTGAAGGTTCCATATCTTGGGTTACATGACCAACATAAAGATTCCTCGACATTTTGGGTTAGAATGACAAGGTTTTTGCATAGTCGAGACAAAAAGGAGTTCCATTCATCATGATGAGCCTCCAAAATACCTATGGTAGTCACACCTTTCTATGTTTCACGTCCTTGAGGCTCAGGGAAACCTATGCAAGCATAATGAAGAGAATGAATGTTTTTATTCCTTAAAGAAAGGATGAGAGGAGGAAAAATTATGAAGGAATTTCTTGCTCCCAACCAGGGGCCCTCTCCCACCTTAACCTTTTTTCTATCTCCTATTTTCCAGACCACCTAGTCTCCTACCAGGGGGAAGGATTTGACTAGATATTTCCACACTATGGATCCTTTAGAGTACCTTTTTGGTTTCCTAAGACATTCAATGAATGAGAGGTTAGGAAAATATTTAGAATGCATCACTTTGGTCCAAAGAGAGTTCCCTACTAATATCCTCCAAAGGTTCCTTCCAGCCAAGGCTCTCGTAAAAAGAAAGATATATTTTATACCCAAACTGCCAAAAGCTTTGGGAGAAGCTAAAGAGGACCACTTCACTAAATGTATCCCCCTTGTAGAATTTTTGTCGACCCATAAAAATTGACTACTGATTTTTTTTTATCTTATCCAGGATTCCTTTGGGAATGGTTTCGACTGAGTTCCACTATACTGGAATTCCTTCCAGAATAAGATATAGTAAGAATAGTTTGCCTCCTTGGGAAAGAGCTCTGAAAACCCAAGAGTCGATTCTCACTTCCACCTTTAGGATAATCCAGGACTAGTATGACTTAATATATTTGTCAAGATTTAGATGAAAACCTAAGTATTTAACCCCCTCTTCCAAATATTTGTATTGGATAGGAAAAATACAGATAAATGAGGTTTGTTGGCATAGAGGCAGACCCAGGGTTCAACGCTACAACAACACACCAACAAAGCCCTAACTACTGGCCCTTTCAGAAACACCTGCGAAGCATATGAATTCTTACCTGAGGTAGAGGCAGGGGTGGTTACAAGACTCAGGTGTCTGCAACCTTAGTTGGGACATAGATCTGTGATTGTAACACTTAATAAATAACTTAGCACCGTCAGTTCCTTAATATGCTATCAATATCCACTTTGTTGATAAAATAGAGGTTTGCAACATTAACACTAATCTACAGTATTTAAGAACTTAACATAGATAAATAAACTAGGTCAAGTATATTAAGCACTAAGCATGACTATCTAGATCAGATCTAACATTCTCATGTATAATAAGCATAAAGCATAAGTATATCTACCTAAAAATATCAAAGAACTTAGAAAATAACATGTGAACACATCAAGAAAAAGCACAAAGAAACATAACACAATGTTTACGTGGTTCACCCCCACCCTGGGGCTACGTCAACCAACTCTTCTTCTTTATTGTCTTCAGTTAATCAGTTACAACAAAAATCCTAAAAAACTCTTCTTCGCATAGGACAGAAGATCTGCGCAACTTGCTAGATCCTTATTCCTTGCGTTATAGAACAAAGCCTTCTACCTTCTATTACAACCACTTGCACTTAGCTCTGCAAGCCTATTACAGTCATGCACAAAGAATTTACAATCCGCACTTGCAATTAGCATTTAACACTTAGCTCACTGACTTTTCATCACATGGATGCACACTACTTCTGTATTGCCTAGGAAGCTATTTATATATTACAAAATAGGCCTAAACATGGGTAAACCCATGTGTTGACATCCCATTCCCATTACATATTCCCATATCCCAAAAAGGGGCCCAAAAGGGGGTCGAGATCCAGTGATCTCATCTTCGTCTTGTGCTCCTCCTTCGATAGGTTGTCGAAGTCCCAAAATAGGCCAACATGACCAAGAGTATCGCCAAAAATTGGTCAAGGGCCAACAGGCCCCCAACAGTCACCCGTGACTCATACTGAGTCACTCTGGTCTAACTAGTTCTACCTCAAACACCTCGAGCTTGGCTCAAGATGTTTCGACTTGCTACTTTGATGTGGCCTCTTGTTCGATGAACTTCTCGATCACTGCATCATTCACTGGCCCTTCTAGGCGCTATTATGTTGTGATGAAAACATGTTCTAACTCTACTCCTTGGCTCTCGACCTCTCTAAACAACATACATGCCTTATCTTGCATAGGTTGGAGTCTTTGAGTTATTTCCATCACATTACTCTAGATCATATGGATCTGTTGTTGGGTGGTGCATTGCTCGTGAGACCTCTTCATTCTTTCTACAATCGACAAGGCCTTTAGTTGTGTCTGTATGTTTCTTCTCTTCTTGGAGCTGCGACTCCAATGCCTGTAACTCTGGGTTTTTAGTGAGGTTTTCATAAGTCTGGGCACTGTGGTTACTGAGCTACATGCATTCCAAGGCAAGATATTTTAGTCTGTCAACTGCGCTGCAGGAAGTTATTTCTCTTTGGTCCCTTATCTCCTATGGGGTTTCAGGGAATGCGCGGAGCTCTAAGTCGGTGATGCGTTGTTGTAGCTTCTGGATTAATTCTTCAAGTTGTTCGACCTATTGTGGAACTCACTCTTCATTCTGTACTTCGACAACTTTCACAGAGTGAAGTGATATTTTGACCAATTCCTTTACTTCAAGTTGCTCTGCGAGCAACTGTTCCTTGCTTTGTTGTAGTTGTTCTTTCTCTTCATCCCACTTTTCTTGGAGAGCAAGATTTTCCCACTCTAAAGCACTGCACTGCTCGACAAGTACTCCATGTACTTGTGTTAAATTCTGGGTGGCTTGCGATGTTTCTTCCTGTGCTCGTCGAAGGTGAGATTCGACTGTGTCAGAAATTCGGTGGAGTTGAGTTGGCTCATATCCCAGTTCTAGTGTTCCTACTGTCAAAGGCGTAGTGGATACTGCGCAGCTAGACTGTAGTGCCTGTTGCACCCCTTGGAGCTCGATATCAATACAATTATACATATCCTCCTTCTCATCCTCCAGCTTCTTTGCTATCTCTAGAGAAGCATCATTCAGGGTGGCTATGATGAAATTGAAGTCATCTGGGGTGAGGATAGTATGGAACTTTGTTCTTGTTGCTTTTACTTTCTTTCGAGAGGAAGGTTTTGGAGGGGAAACCTTCCTTTTCTTCGATGGGTCCTCTTCGTCTTTAGGAGGTGTAGTCTCGCCTTCCTTCTTCTCAAGATTTACGCCATCTATCTCTTCACCATCACCTCCTTTCTCAGGTGAGATGGAAGCAGTCTTGATTGAGGTACTGTCTAGATCATGAACCTCATCAATATTCTTTGTCTTGCTCAGCCCAGGTGTATACTGTGCAGTGTCTGGACTATCAATATCAGATATCTCTGTGGGGTCTGCTGGGATGAGGAGGTCCACCGACCATTCCTTGGTGATTTCCTCCAAGTCCTCCTCCATCAAATTGTAGTATGACTGCAACTATTGTTTGTGCTCATCAACGTGCATTGTGATATAAATGAAATGGTGGTCCATGCTAAATTTTATCAAGGGCCTGAACCTATGGAGAGTTTTTGGGGTTATACAAGGCTTAGACTGGATGGTTGTCTTCAGCTGGTTGTAATACGTGTGGAACACAACATTTGACTACCATTTCTTATTCATGTCACTGGAGTACCATAGTGTACTAAACTTCATGACCAAAGGTTCAAAGGGATCGATGTCCAGGAAGGTCGCACCTTCCGACATCTCCCATGTAATGAAAGTGATTAGGATGAGAAACCAACTAAAGTGGAACATGTATCCTTGGTCCCGCGCTTCCCTACAGTCCAGTTCCAACTGGTTCACCAAGTACTTTGCCCAATTCATTTGTAGGCCCTCCGCACACTTCCTTGCGAGGTTGACTACAAAACCAATCACTTGGGTGGGTCGATTCTTGCGAACTAACTTTCCTGCGATCAATTGACAGGCTAGGTGCACTATGTCGCTTTGGATAGACGCTACCTTGTAGCCTCACGTGCCTTTCTCGACATCGTCGTAAGTGTCCTTTATCCTCTGGGCGAGAGAGTGATCTACGATCTTTCCATGGTATAAATCCTATGGTTCAAGGCCTTGCATGCTTAGCCCTGTGATCTGATTGATCAACTTCAGATCCATTAAGATGTGGTGGTTCAACCATAAGTATCCGCCATGGTAACAGGAAAACAACAATTTGACACATGCGTTCACTTCTTGGTGCCTTCCGAAGTGTGGGATCTTCATAATGTTGAGAAGTGTGGATTGCGGAAGGTTCATCGTCCATGATTTAGGGATAATATTTGAATTCTTTCCCTTTGTCCTGGTCAGATACGTATGTGGTGCTAGCATGTTGTAAACATTCTTGTCGCCGAGGTTGAATTCAATAAACTTCAATGCTATGATCTTATCCTAGTCTGTGCGCACTATGTGTATCCCCTTTGGGAGGTACGCAGTGGCCAAAGTGTACTCAAATTCTCGGGGTACACTGTAATTATTGATTGCACCACTCAGAGGTGGTAGATAGGCGGGTAAAATGCTCAGAATCAGATTGGCATTCACGATATCGTCTCTGTTCTTAGTTCACTTTTCATTAGTTGGCTGGGATGGTCCGACTCGAGTAGTGGATGGAGACACTTGCACAGTTCTGGTGGATGAGGTATGGATACCTTAAGACATCGACATGACTCTCCCAGCCATTAAGTCGATCAACACTTCTTCAACAACTTTCTCCATGTTGCTCAATTCGTCCAACATACACACTCAAGGTGAACAATCACGGGTTCGGGGAATAACTTAGACACAGTAATGAGATAGAGAGAAAGAGCGTGGGGGTCGCTGTGTAAACTTGGCTTAGCCTGTGGGCTCAAAACTCTCAGTTAGCAAAAGTGTTCTCAGTGCATGTCACGATGGGATAAGTAGGAAAATCGATAATGGTTCGATTGTAATGGGTATGTAGCCTCATTAACTCTTGTTCGGTCCATTATGGCATGGTCCAATAGTCTGATGATGAAACTTTATTTCCTTTCTTCCCGTTCGGAGCGTCGATTGAACGGTTATAATATCCCTAATGACTATATTGCTTTTCCATGGTGAAGTGCCATGTGTCACTGTTCTAATATCCCTACGAAGCTCCAATTCTTCATATTTTCATTTTGCGAAGTCCCCTCTAGAACCTTCTATAACTTTTCAATCTTATCCCTCTTCTTACTTATCTTTCTAGCCTTCTTTCCAGTGAGCTTCATCTTAGTAGTCCTTTTTCCATTTTGATTCTTATCTTCTTTTGACATAGTCGTTGCGCATTGTTGAGATTCTTTCTTAGGATTCAGGGGTAATACCTCTTATTTATCCGGGATAGGTAATTCAGTTTTTTATGGGTGTTCTAATGTTCTTGCATATTCGGCATCTAGGTCTCTAGCATTAAATAGCTTCGATCTGTTCTCCTATTCTTCAATCAACTGTGCGATCCTTCTGGTCAGAAAATATTTTAACTCTTGTTTCTTCTTCTCCAAAACTTCTTTTTCTTATTTTCATCTAGCTTGATCTCTTTCAATCCAAGGTTTTCCTAGTAACATGGTAAACGGGGCTTTGTCCTCAATAAATTTAATAATCTCAAAGTCTTTTCCTGTTGAAGTTCCATGGGCATTCATAAGTATCTGACTGAGCTTTCCACATAGGTTTACCAGTTTTCCTCGGAATAACCCTATTCCTCCTAATGAAGGGATCATAGCAGGCCTTCCTATAGCTTCCCAAGTTCTCTCTATCATGATATTCACCTGTGTTTCTTCATCCAGAACACAGTCAATGTCGAAGTCTCCTCTTCTTACTTCGATGTATTATTTTTCTTTGAAGATCACTGACAAGATGACATGTCGGTGGTCATTCATGGTTTCTTTCATATGTAACAATACTTACTTAGATCCTTTCTAGGATTCTGCCATAATATTAGTTTCTTAATATTCCTTAGGGCTTTCTTGATTCAGATTCATTCTTTCAAGCTTAGCGATCATTCTAGGGAAATCCAACACTTCATGGTCCATAGCCTTGCAACAGAGGAAACTAGGTGTGCCACTAGGGAATTCCTTAGCAATATGTCTTGGTCTTCTACAACTGTAACATAGGGTTAATCCTATCTTTTGTTTAAATGATCCTCATCCTCTTCTGTACTGCACACTAGGATCATGGTAGCTAACCTGCAACACGTTCTTGCTAGGATCCTGCATCCATCTATTAATCCAAACATTCTTTCTATGCATAGGTATAACATATATTTCACTATTCTTATCATATATATTCATATTAAACCTTCTTCCATCTAACAGTGCCCTAGTTTTCAAGCTAGGAAAAAATCTATTAAACATACCTAGATCCATACTTCAGAAACAAAAAATTTCACTTATCTTAGTTTTACAGAGCACAAAGCTTTCAGATCTATAAATTTTCTACTATTCTTACGTTTATCAAAAAACAGAGCTTGCAGATCTTACCTCTTTTAGTCTTGCTTCCACCTTATCAAGGCACAAAGTTCTCATATCTTAACTCTTTTAATCAGAAATTTCCACTTTTACATTTCTTAGAGCACAAAGCATTCAATTTTGCTTCTTTTCTTTAGATCCGACCTCCTTTCTTTATATCAAGCTTCTTTCTTTCAAATTCGACCTCTTTTCTTCAGATCATGCTTCTTTATTTCATATTCGACCTATTTTCTTTAGATTGGGCTTCTTTCTTTCAGATTCGACCTCTATTCTTCATATCAGGCTTCTTTCTTCAGCATAGATCTTTATATATCAAGTAGAACACTTGCATTAGGGAACAGATCTTCGCACAAGGCTTTCAGGTCAACCTTTTTGCACAAAGCTTCTTCTTCCTTAGTTCCCAACAATCACAGTTTCAGGTCCCAACAACATAACCATTTATTGGCACAGGGGCAAACCCAAGGTTCAATGCTACAACAACGCACCAACAAATCCCTAACTATTGGTCCTTTCGGCAACACCTGTGAAGTAGATGAAGTCTCACCTGAGGTAGAGGCATGGGTGGTTGCAAGACTCAGGTGTCTACAACCTTAGCTGGGACACATATATGTGATTGTAACACTTAATAAAGCACTTTGCACCGTCAGTTCCTTAATATGCTATCAATATCCACTTCGCTGATAAAAAAGAGCTTCGCAACATTCACACTAATCTACAGTATTTAAGAACTTAACATAGATAAATGAACCAGGTCAAGTATAATAAGAACTAAGCATGAATATCTAGATCATATCTAACATTCTTGCATATAATAAGCACAAAGCATAAGTAGATCTGCCTAAACATATCCAAGCACTTAGAAAATAACATGTGAACACATCAAGACAAAGCACAAAGAAACATAACACACTGTTTATGTGGTTCACCCCCACCCCAGGGCTACGTACACCAACTATTCTTCTTTATTATCTTCAGTCATTCAGTTATAGCACAAAGCCTCAAAAACCCTTCTTCGCATAGGACAAAATATATGTGCAGCTCGCTAGATCCTTCTTCCTTGCGTTATAGCACAAATCCTTCTACCTTATGTTACAACCACTTGCACTTAGCTCTACAAGCCTATTACAGCTATGCACAAAGCATTTACAATCATCACTTACACTTAGCATCTATCACTTAGCTCACCGAATTTTCATCACACAGATGCACACTACTTCTATCTAGCCTAGGCATCTATTTATATATTACAAAATAGGCATAAACATGGGTAAACCCATGGGCCGACATCCCATTCCCATTACATATTCCCATATCCCAAAAAGGGGCCGAGATCCCATGATCTCCGCTTCGTCTTTCACTCCTCCTTCAATAGGCCGTCGAAGTCCCAAAATAGGTCAACATGACCAAGAATCTCCCCAAAACTTGGTCAAGGGCCAACAAGGTTACTTCCAACCCCGAACAGATATTGGTTAGTAAACAAGACTTTTCCATATTTATCTTCATGCCAGTTTCCTTATATAAAACATCTAAAGTTTTTGTGATGGAAGACATGTACCTCAGTGAGCCATAAATACTTACCCATAGGTCATCCATGAAGAGAATATGAGAGATCATTTATGATTATGTCACTTTTAATCCTCTTAACCTCCCTTCATTTCTAGCCTCTTTTAGCGGCCTTCTTAGGGTTTCTGCAATGATTAGGAACATAAAAGGGGACAAAGGGAAGCCTTGGCGTAGGCCCCTAGAGGCTATGAATAAACGAGATGGAGCACCATTCATCAAGACCATGAAAGAGGCACTATTGAGGCTACCCATTATCCATTTTACCACTTTGAGGTTCATACCCAACTTGATGAGGACTAGCCGAAGGAAAGTCCAATTTACGCGGTCATAAGCTTTCGACAGGTCCAAATTAAAGAAGGTAGTTTTAAGTTTCTTTTTTTTAACTGAATGTAGAGACTCATATGCTAAATCCACTACATCATGAATTATACTATTTTTTATAAAGCCAAATTTTCCATGACCTATTATCTTACTGATGATTGGTCTCAATCTGCATGTAATAATTTTTGTAATTAGCTTGTAAGTCACATTGCAGCAGGAGATTGGGCGATAGTCCTTAGGCATTTCAATGTTCTGCTTTTTCAAGATAAGGCATAGAAAGTTCGAGTTAAGTGGACCAAAAATTATTTTGGAATATTAAGACTCTTTGATCATGAGGAGTAAATATTCCTTTAAGAGGTCATAGAATAATTTGAAGAACTCCACTGGAAAACCATCTAGGCCCATAATTTTGCCAATCTGCATTGAGAAAAGGGATGCTCTTACCTGATATGCTAAAACTTCTCTTAGAAGGGAAAGGTTCATTTCCTCGGAGAATAAGGATTGGAATTTGACCAATACATGTAATATTTCCTAGATGGGGCATCCTTTTGGGGCCGAGAAGAGAAATTCAAAGTAATGGGCCCCTGTCTTTTATTTTTCTAGGAAGGAGCTGACTCAGATTCCTTCTTCATTCTTAAGCTCCCAAATAGCATTTTGGCTTCATCTTTGGTTGGAAAATTTATGGAAGAATTTAGTGTTGTTATCCCCCACTTTTATCCAAAGAGCTCGACTTTTAAGTCTCCATTCCTCTTCTTCTCGTTTAAACCACTCGTTTTGTTTTTTCTCCAAACTCCTTAACTCCTCCAAAAGAACTGGGCTAAGAGGTTCCCTATCTAGTCTGGTGCCAAGTATGGAAATATAATTTTCAATCTCATAGATCTCATTTTTATTTTTCACTTTCCATATAGGAATCAAATTATTTATAGTCTTTGGTGTTATTCATATTTTTATAAAATTGAATCATTAGAGGCTCATTTATGTCGACTTGTATCTTCTTCCAAGATGAGGAAACTAAGTTTTGAAAATCAGGGTCGTCGAACCAAACTTTATTGATTTTTAAAGACGTTGGGGGGGGGGGGGGGGGGGGGCGGTTAGCAAGGCTTGGGATACATATTAGAGAGATGGGATTATGGTCTGATCTCCCTCTTTCTTCTACTTTTGAAATTAATTTTAGTCCCTTCTCAAAAAAAAAATCTATTACCAGGAATCTATCGAGTCGTTTCGCGACTTCATCTCTACCTGTTCGGAAATTTATCTAAGTCAGAGTGAGATTTATAGGTTCCACGTCTGTTAGATTTATAGATTCGAGAAAGTATAGAAAAAATCCATGTTTTTTATCCTCTTTTGGAAAGGGTTCCCACACTTCTCTCAGCGAAAGAGTGAAATTCATATCTCCTCCAATGAACGTTAAAGGATCATTAAAAAATCCTTCACTTTTCAGGTTTTCCCAAAAGGGAATTCTATTAGTGTAAGGACCATAGATATTTATGATACAGAAAGAGTAGTCGACATCTTTATGTTTTAGGTTCACAAAAATGGTGGAGATTGAAGATGAAAAGGGAAGGGTTTTAAAATCTGGACTCCAACTAGTGAGCTAACCACCAGACTGACCTTCAACGTCGACTGCACTAAAGGACCAATATTTTAACCATGTGCTAATATATTTTATTTCTCCTTCCCATTTACACATTCTCTCATGTAGTAACATAACATCCATATTAAGGCCGAGGAGCATCCTTTTGAGGGATAATTATTTTTGAAGGCCCCAAATCCCTCTGGCATTGTAGGAGAGAATGATCATATTTTCAGATGGGGAGGGATTTCCCCACTCTAAGGGCCCTTGTGATGGTGGCCTATATGCCTTTTTATATTTTAGTTGCATTCAATTATTTATCTTTTAAATTATGAGACTTTCTTCTAGTGGTAGATGTTTTAAGGGCGTCTAAGGCTAAACCTACTTTGGATGAAGAGTTTTCCTTTGGTTTGTATTTTTACCTCAAGGC
>ML800613.1:317455-337204 GCA_009831015.1 Picea engelmannii
GGGCTAGGGGAGGGAGGGAGGTCTGAAGGGATAGAGGTGGCTAAGGAGATAGGTTCTATTGGAACAGATGAGGGACCGACAAATAATCAGTAGGGGCATAGGTAGGGGTCAGATGGGGGTCCGCAGGAATGTTCTAAGGGGAGGGAGAAACAAAGGAACATTCAAAAGGAAAAAGCTACTTTACCAACTCCTCAGAACCGCTAAAATTATTAGGTGAATTTATCTTGAGTGAAGGAGGAGAAAGATAAACAGGGGCCCCTCTAAACATACCTATTTGAGCAGCATGGTAGATGATATCTCCCATTTCATATATGGAAGATATGAATGTCCCTGGGTCCATGAAAACTTCCTTAGAAACTCCTATCGATACCACCTCATCCTTCTCTAATATGTTGTAGGTATATTTTCGCACCCACATTTTCTTTACAAGGAGGTTTTCTAGAAGTAATCACTTGCAGTCTGCTCGCAAGTGCGCAATTTCATGGTATGCATGACATCTGAAGGGAATTCTCCAATGTTCAATATTTTGGTGCGAAGTAATCTCATCTAGGACAAGGTATAGGTTCCTAATTGTCCATCTCTGACATTCACCTCTACTTGAATCCATTCCCAATGCCTGTCATTTTTGGAGGCCCAATTTGGTTCTAGACCCAGGAAAGACCCTAATTTATCCCCTATTACTTCCAAAGCTACTTTAGTCCAAACGTCCAGGAGTAGGCCTGATAGTATTTCCAAAAAAATCATTTGGGAGACATGTTCGTGCTCCGGGTCAAATTCTAATGTCCAGGTCTTAAGAACCATGCCTGACAGCCCCCACGACCATATACCGCACAAAATATTGTCTCTATCTGTTGTTGAATTGCAGAGAAAGGAGTTCAAACATTTATTTAGAATTTTTTATTTTGGTGCATACCCTAGAAACAAAGACCAGGTGTTCTCTACCCAGGAAGGCACGAAGTCCAGGTGTCTTACCAGTGAACCTTCCCACTAGAAATTTTCCATGGAAATTGGCTATGTCCACAACAACAAGGTTTTCTCCTACAACCATCTTCACTTGGCCTCTTTTTAATGGAAGACACTTGGATTTATTCTTCATAGGTCCTGTCATAATATTATCCTAAGATAATATATGAGATGTGGAAGGATTGAGTACCACGCTATTATGGGGGTTGAAGAGGGGAAACTTATCTGAAACTTCAGAACTAGAGGTTTTGTTCTTAGCTCTATGTGCATATCATGGTAAGATCTTATATGGAATATTAACCAAGCCTCCTCCTTCTTCATATCCCACATCCTTCACACATGATTTATTATAGTCCCTCCCCTCCTGAAAGGAAAGTTGTGGTGGATGCGGCGAGAGGGGGGGGGAGAGAATCCCAGTTTAGTAACTCCTCGAGGGAAGGGAATTCTCAAACATGTGAAGGACTTGGCTCATAGTCCAGCTCTTCCTCCTAAAAAAGTGCCATATATCTACACCTTGTGAAAGGGCCTGACCTTAGATGCAAGACATGGCAGTAACATGAATGGACCACCGGCTAGAGGTGACAATGGTGAAGGAAAAATGGTACAGTGCATGTAAAAGGGCTTCTTGGAATAACATTTGATGGATAAGGACACCACAAATGGAATAGGGGAGGGGTTGTGACCCTATCCCCCGAGCATAGAAGCCTCTGGCCATATGCGCGTGTGTTCCTTTATCAAAAAATTGCATACTCTGATTAGAGTCAAACTTTATTCTTTGTTAGTATAACTATATTGCACCAAGGAATTCAATTGGTGGAAAAAGTGAGTTGGTTTAAAACTATTTTTCAAAGAATTAAAAGGTATATAACTATATATTCTCTCCTACAAATTGCTATGTATTAATTGAATTTATTGGTTCTAAATGGAAATAATAAAATACGGGATTCATAACCATATTTAATCCCTAGACCAACTTATGTTGATCAAAAAAATAATTAATACATAATTACATTAAATTTACTCCCTACTTCCAAATTTGTTCATAATTCTCTATGAAAAATGTATTTCCTAGAAACCCGTCACATCATTACATCAAGGTAGGTATATCCTTCCTATATTCTCACTTCCTTTCATGTATCATGACCTTTAAGAATTCATTGTTCTATATATAATTTAGTGTCCATTACTTTATAAATCCTTTTTGAATAATCATATCCACCCTAAAAATTCATAATGCCTAATAAGTACCACTAAGGGCGCAAGTTCATATCAATCACCAATAAATCCTTTACACATGGCACTACACATGGCACTTTTTACATAGACTATTGTTCCCCAAAGAGATTACGTTGATGCCCAAATTCAGTGTGGATTGCCGCGCTTTAGCACCAAATGGTGGTTCAACCGAAAAAAAAAAGAAGCCTACGGGCCAGAACAATTTCTCATTTTCAAAAGATGGGTGCGACCTCAAAAGACGATTTTTGAAAGATGGGTGAGACCTCAAATAGACGATTTATCATTTTCAAAGGAAAATTTTCTGAGGTCAAACAAAGGTTTCCTGGGGTTTATTGTTTGTATGTGTATTTTTTTCAAGCTAATTATGTTTCTATTCCAAGATAGTAACCCCACACTCTGATAAACATAGTACCATTGCAAGATTTCAAACATAGTAACGTCACAATGTGTTAAACATAAATGAACGTCACAGTGTGATGAACAAATCCCTTTAATCACAATGTAAATAACAACATCGTAATGTGATGAACACAAATGAATGTCAAAATGTGATGAACATTGCCATGTTGTCATAATCTGAATAGTAACATCTCAATATGATGAACATGAACATACATCACAATGTGATGAACATTTTCCTATTCTCACAATGTGACGAACATATCCTCATGTTGCAATGTGACACACATATCCTAATGCCACAATGTTGCAAACATTTCCGAACATCACAATGTGACGACCAAAACAATGTGGCAATGCGAAGATATAATGTAAAATGTATTTGTAAAAGTGGTTGATGTATGTGTATATCAATTAATTAATATATTAATTAACTAATATTAATTAATGTTGATATATTAATTTAATTAATTAATATATCAATTTAATTAATGTGACAAACAAAAACCCTACATCGTAATCTGATGAATGTAACCTTATGATGTCATGTCGTGAACAAAAACAAACATTACAATGCAACAAACATAGTAATGTTGCAATGTGATGAAGACATTAACATCCCACTACGACGAACATAATACCATTGTAACCTATCAAAGATAGTAAAGTCAAAATGTGTTAAACATAAACAAACATCGCAATGTGATAAACAAAGCCCTTTCGTCATAATGTGAATAGTAACATCACAATGTGACGAACATAAATAAATGTCACAATGTGATGAATGTTGCCATTTTCTCCCAATCAAAATAGTAACGTCTCAATGTGATGAACATAAACAAACATCATAATGTGACAAACATTGTCCTATTATCACAATGTGACAAACATATAATCATGTTGCAATGTGACACACATATCCCGATGTCACAATGAGACAAACATCTCCAAACAACGCAACGTGACGCCCACAACAATGTGGTACTGTGACACTATAAAGTAAAATTTATTTGTAAAAGTGGTTTATGTACGTGTATATTAATTAATTAATATTTATGTATTAATTTAATTAATTAATATATCAATTTAATTAATGTGACAAATAAAAACCCTATGTCGCAACATGATGACCATATCCTTACGATGTTATGTCAAGAACAAAGATAGACATTACAACGTGACGAACATAGTACAATGTTGTAATGTGATGAAGATAGTAACCTCCCACTGTGAAGAACATAGTATCGTTGCATTCTATCAAACATAATAACATCGCAATGAGTTAAACATAAGCATACGTCGCAATGTGATGAACATAAATGAATGGCACAATGTGATGAATGAACGGATAAATACATTGCAATGTGATGACTTGCTGTCGTAATGTGACGAACATATCATCATGTTGCAATTTTACGCAACATATCTCGATGTCACAATGTGACAAACATTTGCAAATGTCACAACGTGACAACCACAACAATGTAGCAATGAGACACTATAATGTAAAACATATTTATAAAAATGGTTGATATACACTTATATCAATTAATTAATATATTAATTAATGTTCATATATTAATTAGTGTGCATATATTAACTAATGTGCATGTATTAATTTAATTAATTAATATATCAATTCAATTAATAATATGTTTCATATATGCACATATCCTCATGTCACATTCTAACAAACATTTCAGAACATCATAATGTGACGAGCATAACCCATTATTGGAACATAATGTTCAAAGCTCAAATGTCACAATGTGACAAGCATTGCTTGTCATCACAATGACACGAATAATTCCCAACATTGCAATGTGACCAACATAACCCACTATGGGAGTGTGACAAACCTATTGGAACATCATAATGTGAGAAATAAAAACCCTTTGTCCCAATGTCTTCAACATAATACTTTAGTAATGTATTAATCTTTTAATAATGTGTTATTAATGTATTACTTTATTATTGTTTTAATACTTTAACAATATATTATTTACTAACATATTAATGTATTTATTAATTAATATATTTTATTAATATATTACATAAATATTTTAATTATTCAATATATTCATGTTTTAACACATTAGTGTATTTATGTATTAATATATTATTTAATATACCATTAAAGTATTATTTAATCAATACATTAATACTTTAGCACATTAATGTACTATTACATCAATGTATTAAAGATTTACCCTACTCTACCCTACTTCCCTTTTATTAATTCATTCACACATTACATTTGTGTATGAGACCTCCTCCATAAAGTCTATGTTATATACCTAGGGAGATAATATACGGTACCTAGGGAGGTACCCAATGGGAATGTAGTTATGTGTTATTAGTGGAAGTCATTTAATATATGAGGATGTGGTTATTCAATGTAAGGTGGACTGGGTCCACTATATTAATAAAATTCCACTATGATAGTTGGATGTAATGAATGTGAGAAGGCTCTCTAGAAGGTTCCTAGGATATAGAGAGAGATATATAAAGAAGTGTAGGAAATGTAATGAAACATAGTGAAGAATATTGTCATTGTACCAAGCAAGTGTTGCTTGAGGAGTTAATTCCTTCCTTAAGGAATAATATATGGTGTTACCCTACCTCAAGGGTTTTGTCTATATTCTTGTGTTCATGATATGGTGAATGGTTTATGGTTTATTCTTGGTATTATTGAAGTATATTGCAGATCTGATATAGGAACTTAACAATTGGTATCAAAGAACTCTCCTTGGCCAAAGAAGGGAAGATTTGTTTTCTCTTTTTGCAGAATTTTTTCTAGGGAAGAAAAATAGGGTGGCTTAGATCTGAAGTTTCACGAGTTGAATTTGGAAAAAAAAAATTAGGTATTTGAATTCCTCTCGGAAAAATACCCAATTTCAAAAAAACAATCAGCCGAAACAGAGTTCGGGAAGTAAAGTTATGAGCATTTTAAATTCAACAGTTTTTCAGGGTTTTTTTCGGAAAAAGATGCGATTTTCTGTCGTAACTTATTGTTCTATTTTTGGGGATTTTTCATAGAAAGATGTATTTTACAGGGAAATGTTATGGACCTAGTATTTAATCATTCATTAAATAAAGAAAGTCAGCATGGGAAGAGAATTGGCCCCATTGGGTAGATCTCAAATTGCAAGGTGATGCTGCCATTTGGTGGAAATTGCTTGATTATAAGGAGATGATGACACTCTCCAATGGAGAATTTGAAAAAATATTGTTAGACAAGTGGTCTCATGGAGAAAATAAGGATAAAGAGAGAACCAAGATTTTACTTTCATGTGAAAAATCTATATTACAAGTTCATGGTTGTATTCATAAAGAAAATATCATTGTTTCTATTAACCCTAGTTGCATGCATAATTTTATCAATGTTCAGTTGGTTAATAGATTGCAAGTTACAATAAAAAATATTCAAAGCACATAGGTTGAGGGTGAAAATGTTCAAATTTTTAAATATTTGAAGATTACCATGGATAAATATGTGTTGCATTCATATTTTTATGCTATGGATATGGATGAAGTGGATATTGTTTTGGGATATCCTTGGATAGAATCAGTGGGTACCATTAATATTAATGTGCAAAAGAAGTTTTTAAAGTTGTGGTACAAGAAAAAGAAAATCACATTGCAGGATGTGTCTCTCAGTAAGAAAGATGGACCCATGGAAGCTAGCAAATAAGTTATTTCCCAGTATGAAGTTGAATCAGAGGCAAATTCTATAGAAGGAGATGAAGCAAAACTACAAGAAGGACATAATCATGAAGCTAAGGAGGTCATTGACTCAAAGGCACAAAGTGTTGCATATTTGAAGAAAAAAAAACAAATTCCTATAGTTGTTGTATATCGCCATCTACATCATATAGAGACACAAAAGTCATCAAGGCAAGGGCATGTGCATCAACACATTTATGCACCAGACATGAAATTGATCAAGAGGTGCATGGAGGACTACCGACACTATGGGAAGATCTCAAGCTACAGAAACAATCCCATGATAACCCCGACATGATGTAGAGAAAGATCATGGTGTCAAGGTAGTAAATAGAAATCATGCTTGACTTCCATTGGGATGGATGGATGGTCGTAGTTGGTACCAGTTGGATACATTGCTTAGCCGGTCATATTGTATGGTTTCTTCTCATGTTTCGAGGAAGAAACATGTGAAGGGGGATGGAATGTAATATACCTAGGGAGGTACCCAATGGGAATGTAGTTATGTGTTATTAGTGCAAGTCATTTAATATATGAGAATGTGGTCATTCAATCTAAGGTGGACTAGGTCCACTATATTAATAAAGGCCCACTATGGTAGTTGGATGTAATAAATATGAGAAGTCTCTCTAGAAGGTTCCTAGGAGACAGAGAGAGCTATATAAAGAAGTGTAGGAAATGTAATGAAACATAGTGAATAATATTGTCATTGTACCAAGCAAGTGTTGATTGAGGAGTGAATTCCTTCCTTAAGGAATAATATATGGTGTTACCCTACCTCAACGGTTTTGTCTATATTATTTTGTTCATGATATGGTGAATGATTTATGGTTTATTCTTTGTATTATTGAAGTATATTTGCAGATCTGGTATAGTCACTTAACAATGTATACATGCCCTACCCCCCTCTGGATTTGAACTTGTGACCTCTTAGGAGGAAACACATGTTCTTAACCATTGGTCCCACTCACGATTAATGCTTCATGTGTTTTTAAATTTTTTATTGTATTACTAAGTTTTAATATAATAATAACACATGGGGTGATTCCATAGGCATGGGTAAATCGAGGGGATTTGAACTCAGAACCTCGTCGAACATAACACTTCATATAATGACACACATCCGTATTTTTACTTTATTAATGTACTTTTAAAATTTAATAATATATTAATGTATAATGTAATATTAAACAAATTAATAAATACCATACATTATTAAGGTATTTATTAATTAACATGTTACATTATACATTAATGCATTGATACTTAATCTATACATTACATTAAGATATTTATTAATTAATATATTAATACTTTAACAAATTAAATCAATGTATTTTTGTATTAGAACATTAATTAATAGATGGTTAATATATTTATTAATTAATACATTAGTACTTTTGATCTGGATTTTATGATCAGAAAGAAATGGATACAGATTATTAAAAGATGCTTAACACAGAATAACAGAGATACAGTAAAACTAGTTTTCTATTCAATAAGGAAATAAGTTGAAACTATAAAATGCAGCACACAAAAAGCTTGTTGGAATGGTGGCAGCTTATCTCTGAGAAGAGATGTGACGGTTGCGCTCATTTGCAAGAAGATGGTTACAATGAGGCTCTAAAGGCCTTTTACAATAAACAGGAATTTAAATTACCCTAGACATCCAAAAACCTAACCCTAGGATATGAAGCACCAAAAGTCATGTGGGCCCTATTTGGGTAAGTTAGTACATCAACTTCCGAGGGTCGTAACTTTTGCATATGATCTATGTTTTAGGCGCACGATAGCCCGTTGGAAAGGTCTAACCGAGAATAAAAAATTTTGACTGGCCCATGTAAGTGCCTCCAGTAGTCACCCAGGCCCCAAATCCCAAAAAATGTCGTTTAGGGCCTCAAAATGACCGTAGAAGTTTGGAACCCGAAAAACTATTGAAAAACTGCCAAGGTGAAAATCTGTTTTTTGAACCAGTGAAATAGGTGGGTGGCTACCGATATCCACCTAAATCGATCCTCCCTCCTTAGGAAGCAATGATATCCATTGCATTGAGTTCCCCCATCAGATGAGAAAATTTATGTTGAATTTGGCCCCAAGTGAGCCACTTGCCTTGGTGCAGGAGCTTCCCTGCTTTGACAACTCGATAAAGATGGATCCTTTGTTGTCGAGTGCTCTTGATATATGTGTCCACAATATGATCACTGGATTCCTTTTGCATGCATTCATGGTTGAACTCTTTTGGTTTCAACTGATCTGCTATCTTTGAGGTGTCCAATAATGGTGGGAAATATGGACGAAGGAGAGCCACATTGAAGACTGGATGCAGACCAAGGAATGGGGGAATGTTGAGCTCAAAAGAATTGTCACCCACAACCTTGGTGATGGTGTAAGACCCATAACAGAGTGGGAGAATATTTGGATGGGACCCTGTAAGGCATTCTTTCTGCAAATGCAACCAAACTTTGTCGCCCACCTGATGTTGATCATGGCGTTGCTTATACTTGGCATTAGACTTCTCTAAAATATCCTGAACCAGTTAGCAGATGCGTTGGATCTGCTCAATGAACTGGGTGGCTTTGTTAGATTTTGGTGGAGCAAGGGATGAGTCGACCGAGGTGATTGTCAGGGGTAGTGCAACATCCAAGGGCCCAATGGTTGGAATCCCAACCCCACCTGAAAGGGGCTATGGCCAGTTGAGCTATGCAGGGCTCAATTGTAGATATGTTGGACATAGGGAAGAATCTCATCCCATGTGCAAGGGTGTTTTGAATTGTACATGTGCAGGATATGTACGACCATCCGATTGATGACATCATTTTTTCCATCTATCTGGGGGTGGAAGATAGTGGATTTGGTGAGCTTGGTATCGAACATTTACCAGAGGCTCAACCAGAATGTGTTGAGGAACCAACTGTCACGGTCTGAGATAATGGTTTGTGGGATCCCAAAATATACCCACACCCATTCAAAGAAGAGCTTGGCAGTGGCTTCTACTGTGATGTTCTTCTTGTAGGCGGATAGAATAGCCATCTTGGAAAAGAGATCAACAACCACACAAACATAGTCATTTTCCCTCTTGGTGGACGGGAGGCCCAACATGTAGTCCATTGAGATGGATTCCCATGGTCTGTTAGGAGTAGGCAGAGGGGTGTACATGATCTATTTCTTAGTGGTCGGTTTGGAAATAGTGCAAGAGGTGCAGGACCTAATATACTTGCCGACATCCTGTCAAAGTTTCGGCCAGTAGAAATGTTTCTAAGTCACTGCCACTGTCTTTTTGACGCCAAAGTGTCTTGCCACCCAATTGTAGTGAGCTTCCCAAATCAGCTTCGTGCCCTCTCTTGATGGAATGTAGAGATGGCCCAGATGACACAACAGCTTGTCCTGGAGATGGAAATTAGCAAACACTGAGTTGATGCCCAACATTTGGTGGGTGGTGGAAAAGTCAGGGTTTTTGTCGTAGAGGTGGGGCCATCTAGAGGTCTCGTGGCCACAAGAGTCTAGCACCGTGGTGAGTGCCATGACTGGAGGTCGAATGAGATAGTCAACAACTCGGTTGGTACGTCCCATTTTGTACTTGATGTTGAGTTGGAACTACTATAAGTATGTGGACCACTTCTGATGGAAGTCATTCTACAATTTTCCTTGGGTCTGCATGAACTGTAGTGGCTTGTGATCAGTGTGGATGATTGTCTCCTTCCCAAGAATGTAATGTCTCCACTGGAGGTAGGCTTGCACAATGGAGTAAATTTATTTGTCGTAAGTAGGGTACTTACGGACAACATCTGATAGTGTCTCACTATGATATCCCACAGGGTGACTGTGTTGAGTGAGAACGATGCCCAAAACATACTCTAAAACATTTGTCTCGATCTCAAAGGGATGTTGCAGGTCTGGTAATGAAAGTACTGGGGATGAGCACAAACACTTCTTCAATTCATTGAAGTCTTTTTGTTGGGACATGCCCCACACAAATATTTCCTTACTTCCACCTCTGGTTACTTGGCTGAGGGCCCATGCAATATGAGATAATCCCAACAAAAAACTGCGATAGAAATTGGTGAGGCCCAAGAAGCTCTGAAGTTCAATGAGTGTGGTTAAGGTTGGACAGTCACAGATGACCTAGATCATGGCTGGATCCACATGCACACCATGATGATCAACGATGTAGCCGAATGGGCATTTTTCCAAGTTTTCATATAGTTTGTGTTGTTGCAGGCTATACATATCCTGCTGAATATGTTGGAAATGTTATGCCCAAGTCTTGTTGTAGATGAGGATGTCATCCAGATACACCACTACAAAAGTATTGGTGAAAGGTCGTAGGATATCTTCCATCATCCTCATAAAAGTTGTTGGATCTTTTTTCAAACCAAAGGGCATGACCAACCATTCAAAAAGACCTTCTTTTGAATTGAAGGCAATATTCCATACACCTGTCTGTTCTATTGGGACCTAGTGGTAGCCATACTTCAGATCAATATTATTGAAGTATTTGGCCCCTATGAGATGATAAAGGAGGTCATCGATTTGGGGAATCATGTACCGGTTTCAGACTATGGTTTTATTAAGGGCCTGGTAATCAATGCAGATTCTCCAGGTCCCGTCTTTCTTTTGGACCAACACGATTGGGCTCCCACAAGGCGATGATCTATGATGGATGTGCCCCTTGTGGAGAAGTTCTTGGATCTATCTATTGATCTCCTCATTTTCTAACAGAGAGCGGTGGTATACTAGCCCATTGGGTAGCGGTGTGCCTCGGTTCATATCAATGGGATGCTTGACCTAGTAGTCCAGAGGTACCCTAGTAGGAGAGGAGAAGATATCTGAGTATTCTTCCACGACCTTTTCCACTTACTTCTATTGTGTGGAGAGATCGGCCATAGAGGCCCTCGATGTGGTTGCGATCTTTCTCTCACTCTGAGAGTGAATCATGAAGAATAAAAAATTCTTAGTTTGAGAGATGACCTTCTTGCATTGCTTGGCAGAGATCAAGGAAATAGAACTAGGAGGGATTGCCTCGGGTATCCTATACAATTTCTTGTTCAAAGTAATAATAACACTACGAGGCCTAGACTCATATACATCATGACATTTTTGTTAGCAATATTTCTTGTAAAAGGAGGTTAGAATGCAAAAGGATGGGTTAAAAACCCACTTGTCCTAAGTTCGGGTGCCAATGCGCCCATGATTAAATGAAAAACAAGTCTCGACGGCTAGGATCACAGCGCCCGGATCAACGGCGCAGGTACGATTCTGGACCCCCCTGCCTTTCTACCTTTATGCGGGGGGGGTCCGGAATCTGGGGCGCACCTCTTCAACGACCTAGATCAGCGCGCCTGGATCAACGACGATGAGGGCAATTCCAGACCACCCCCGCTTTTCTACCTTTAAGAGGAGGGGAGGGGTTCGGAATCGCGGATACAGCTTCCCGACGGTCGAGATCTTAGCGCCCAGATCAACGGTGCTCACGCGGCCCCATCATTTCCAGATGCCCTGTGTTTAGCTTGCGTGGGCCCTTCTCCTGTCATATCATCTCTTAGAATCACCTATCTCCTGTCGCCGTGTGTCATCCATCCACCTCCCCTCTTTGGTCCATGTAATCCTCCTCCCTCCTCATCATCCACTCGTCGCCTGCCATGTGTCCCACTCCTTTCCATGTCAGCACCTCGCCAAGGCACGAGTCCATTATCTCCCCTCTTCCCCTTTCCGCCTATTGTCCTTCGCCAGGTGCCCTCCTCTATCGCCCCCCCTCGCACCTCGACACTTCCTTCACGCCCTCGTGATCCGACGCCACCACTCATGTCATGCACCCCAATCTTAGCACTAGCCTCCATGCCCATTCGCCAAGTCAAACAGTTTTTCTAGGTGGTAGGGTAAGAGGCCCTCCATGTCCCAAAGATGCCAAGTTGGTTGGGCCGTCCTCAATCCTGATGAAGCAGTTATTGAAGCGGTTGGTGGTGGTTAGACATCGCCTCCGCAATAATGGGAAAGCACGGCAATGAATTAAAGGCATGTTGATTCGCCGTTGGAACTGTCAAAGAACTAGATTGCGTCTGACATAAGTTGCACGATCTCTCAGAGGTTGACTGTCAGAAAGCCATGCAGACGCAAAGCCTTCAATACAGTTTCTTGATTTTGATGTTGTTGTTGTTCTGAGTATATGAAGGCATTTTCCCCATTTTTGTATCTATCGATGGTTGAGCTGAGCTCCCGGTTGTAAATATTTAATGAAGCACTGATACTCTGGTTATGTATGAACTCTTGAGACTTCTTGCCTGATGAATGTTGGTTTCTTTTACGTCTTTGTTATACTATGTTAGAAATGCTTGGAATTTGAGGATCCAGTCGAGCTATAGTTGTTATAGGATGATGTTGGTAGGATCACTGTAGCAGTTATGATGTTTCTAGCCAGTCCTTGTGACTTTCCCAGTGCTGAGTAACTTGGAATTGGAGGATCCAGTTGAGTCCTCCTCAGTTTCTTGAGACCCTGAACCAAGCTGAGCTTGCATTTAGTGTCTTTCTTCTGCAGATAGCCATAAGCTTGTTTCCCAAAGATGTTTGTTCATCTTCCTCACTAAGTCTTCCACCTATTCACCCTTTTATCAACCCACTAGCTGAAGTTGGATCAAGACCTCCTTTGTCACTTATGTACCAGACTCAGTCCCTGAGTTAGAGTGATATCTCCTCGAGTTTTCCTCCATTAGATAACCCCTTTAAAACAAATCGTGACATTAAACTGATGGGCGTCGGGCTCTGCTCCTGCAAGCAATCTAGGAGTGACTTCCGGCTCCAACATTTCTGGCGCCGTTGTCGGGGACGAAGTTGAATATTTTCCCCGGGATTGAATGACAAAGATCAACTGATTCTGAAGGTGCATCAAATATCAGAACTTGAAGATTGCTACTGTGCACCTGGCGACTCCATTGTGACGACTCCGTTGAGAAGAACCTGCTCTATCAACTGTGGCTTCGTGAGGCAGACATACGAGGTCTAATCCTCACTTGCCTTCAGCTACACCAGAGGCTGATGTGGAAGTAGTGCACAGAAAGGGAAAGATCTCTGCAAAAGAAGTTTCCATCGCTGAAACAGGTAATACTCCCTCCCCTTCTGTGAGAACTCCATTTTCTTATTCGTAGCTTCCTAGTCGTCTTTCTTCTGAAGTCCCCCGTTCTATGAATTTTAGGAGTGTTCCTGCTGAGTTTTCTCCTCCTGGTCTAGTATCAGAAAGAGAAATCCTTGTCACTCCCTCCTCCCTGGAGGTCTTGCCTCATCATAGACCTCGAGCTTCCGAAGGTTTCACCACCCCTCCTTTTATTGTTACTGTTGCACAGAGAGAAGCATCTGCACACTCAGGTCCTTTGGATTTCTCTCTGTTTTCTCCATTGTCTCCTCCAAGAACCTCTTTTCCAACATCTCCGGTCCATACTCCTTCTCCTCCAGGTTCTCCTCTACCTAATATCTCTATGGCTAGTGCTAATCCCCCTCTGAACAAAATGTATGCCATAGTTGCTTCCAGATATGCTCCTTTGATTCTACCCCATCCTCTGAACCCCCTCCCTGCTGGAGACTATTTGAAATACATGCCCAAGTTCAGTGGGGAGGGAGACGTAACTGCTAAAGAGCACCTAGCTTCTTTTTACAGCTATGCAGACAACTTGAATATCGAGAGTGAAGATGTATGGATGAGAGTCTTTGTCCAAAGCCTAGACGGAGAGGTGAGGAAATGGTTCCGAGGAATGGCCCCTGGATCTATTGCTGGCATTGAAGCCTTGGATAACGTTTTCCTGAGGTAGTGGGGAGACAGAAAGGATTATATGTATTACATGACGGAGTTTGGGTCTCTGAAGAAGATGGAAGGAGAGTCTGTCTCAGACTTCTCCAAAATATTTAATAAGATGTACAACAAGATTCCTGCAAAGATTAAACCCTCAGAGGCCTCTGCTCAAATTTCCTATGCTGACGCATTTGACCCTGATTTGTGTCTCATGTTAAGAGAAAGAAGAGCCACCTCTTTAGCTCAGATGAAAGATGCAGCTATAGAAGTGGAATACAACATATTGGTAGCTGACAGACTGAGAAACCAGGCTGACACAGACAGAAGAAAGGAAAAGTCAGAAGCCTCAACTTCCAGCCCATCATTGCCCCACCCTCAAATAAATGAGCTGACCCGAGTTATGAACCTCCTTAAGGAAGAGGTGGAAAGATTAAAGGTGGAGAGGAAACAAATGAACAAGGGCCCTCAGAACACTGACAACAGGGTAGGTTTCAGAAGGCCAAATAATTTCGCTCCTCCAACTATACACAGAGAGAGAGGAAGAGACATAGACGACCAAAGAATTCAAGCTCCCTTCCAGAACAATTTTGTGGTCGATGAAGAACAAGGGGAAACAGAAGAGCATGAGCCTAAAATCCATAGTTTAGAAGTCACTCCCCCTTTCCCTCATCTGACCTAATCATCATATGAAGAGTCTCTCATGGATGGTCAGTTGAACGAATTGAGCAAAGGAGACAAAGTTGGTGGCGGTCGAGGCAGGTACAACTTGAGGTCTGACAAAAGAGCAGCGACACCTGATGTTCCTAAGCCATCCACTAGGGCAGAGAGGCATGCTAATGAGATAGTGGATGCTTATAGAGGTAAGAAGGCCCAACCCCTCTCTCCCATTCTCCAAAATCATGTTCATGAAATTAGAGAAGTTCCAAAGCTCGCATCCCCTTTCAATTTCGAACATGAGATTCAAAAGATCAGAATTCCTGTGCCCCTCACCGAGCTAATCAAACATGGGGAATTCAAAAAATGCTTCTCTGAGCTGCTAAAATCCAAAGCCTCGTATCCTCTCACAGACTCCATAAACCTCCAAGATGAGAGGCCTGCAGTTGTCCTAGGTCCCATGGTAGAAGATAGAGATGATTCATCCCCTCCCTTCTACACATCCCTGAACATACATGATAAAGTGTTGCATAATTTCCTTATGGATTCAGGGGCCTCCCACAACCTCATGCCCAAAGCCGTCATGGAAGAATTAGGACTGAAAGTCACTCGAGCCTATCATGACCTCTATTCCTTTGATTCTAGGAAGGTTCAGTGTTTGGGAGTCATTAAGGACCTAGTAGTTTCCCTGTTTCAGTTGCCCATGAAGAGTATGGTCATGGATATTGTGGTAGCTGATGTCCCCCCTAAGTTTGGCATGCTGTTGTCAAGATCCTGGATAAAGAGACTGGGGGGAACCTTGCATATGGACCTCACATATGCCACCATTCTAGTCTTTGGGGGGGAATATAGGAGATTATACAGAGAAGCCCATCTAGCCTACATTGTCAGTGACGAAGCCAACCCTACCAATCATCCCATCTATGCTTTGGATACTGATTTAGGCTCCAGTTTACTACAGCTCACCCACACCCCTGAGGCCCCTTTATAGATAAAAAAGAAGCCCATTCTTAATCAGGAGACCTCTCCTCCAGCCACCTCTGTTTGGAAGATGTTCTTTGATGGAGCTTCCTCCAGTATGGGTGCAGGTGCCGGAGTGATATTCATATCACCCTGTCAAGAGACCATATCTCTGTCATACAAGATGGAATTATAGGTCACCAATAATGTGGCAGAGTATGAAGCTCTGGTTCTGGGATTGAGAGCTGCCAAGGAAATGGAAATTAAAAGGATGGTTGTGTTTGGGGATGCAGAGTTGATCGTTCAGTAGGTCAAAAACGTTTATCAGGCTAAAAATCCTCAGCTCAAGAATTACAGGAACGAGGTATGGGACCTGGTTGATGATTCCTTCCTGGATTTTAACATTTCCTGCATTCCAAGGGAGGAAAATGCCTCAGCTGACTTTTTAGCCTTCACAGCTAGTGTGTTCGAAGTTCCCATGCTGCCCACTACCGGGTCCGACGTTGAAATAAAGTACAGACCTTCTATACTGGACAACGTCAAATACTGGAAGGTGTTTGAAGATGATCAAGACATTGAAAAATTCCTCCAGTCCATTGATGACTTTTCCACAATGCACATAGATGAGAACCCTAAAGAGGAAGATGACCATCACCCTGAGGAGTTTGTGAATAAAATTGTTGACCACTAGATTATACAGCTACCGAGAAACCACATACCGAGAGGACTAATCCCATTAGAAAGGTTGTTTGATGGGAATGATGTGGCAGTAAAGGGTAAGGTGTTAGGCGATGATGATGACACAGCTAAATGCAACATAGGCACACCGGCGGAGCCCAAGTTTGTCAGGTTGTCAAGGAGTTTGACCGAGGAGCAGAGGGCCGAATATACTAAGTTGCTGAAGCAGTTTGCTGATGTGTTTGCATGGACCTAAGAAGATCTCAAGACATATGACACATCAATCATCGAGCACAAGATCCCACTGAAAGAGGAGGCTAAGCCATTCAAGCAGAAGCTGAGACAAATAAATCCCATGTTGCTACCTGTAATGGAGAAAGAGGTAAAGAAGTTGCTGGATTCCCAGATCATTGTCCCCTTGAGATATTCTGAATGGGTGGCCAATTTGGTCCCGGTGAGAAAGAAAAGTGGAGAAATCAGACTCTGTGTCGATTTCAGGAACCTAAACAGAAGTTCGAGGAAGGACAATTATCCCATGCCCAACATGGAACACATATTACAGAGGGTCACTGGCGCATCTAGGATGTCCATGATTGATGGTTTCTATGGATACAATCAGATATCAGTCATGTCTGAAGACAAGGAGAAAATAGCTTTCACCAATCCTTGGGGCACATTCATGTATGCCAAAATGCCTTTCGGACTGATGAATGCAGGAGCAAAATTTCAGTGGGCCATGGACATAGCCTTCGTCGGGGAGAAGGATCAGTTTGTGGATATATCTGGATGACATCACAGTCTTCTCCAAGACTGATAAAGAACACCACTGCCACTTAAAAAGAGTTTTCCTGAAATGCCGGAGGTATGGCCTTTCTTTAAACCCCAAGAAATCACTGTTTTCTATGTAGGAAGGAAATCTGCTAGGTCACATAGTGTCAGCAGAAGGAGTAAGGATTGACCCAAGTAGGGTGGAAGCGATTCAGGCCCTGTCACTTCCCCGGTCTAAGAAGGAAGTTCAGGCATTTTTGGGGAAGGTCAACTTTCTGAGGAGGTTCGTCTCGAACTTCGTTGAGCTGGTGAAACAAATCACAGCCATGCTCAGGAAGGGCCATGAAATAAAATGGACTGCTGAATCCAGGGAATCTTTTGCCTAGATAAAGAAAGCATTGACTGAGGCACCTGTGCTAATCAGTCCCGATTATTCTAAAGATTTCCTGATTTTCTCATTTGCTTCCGATGACTCAGTAGCAGCAGTCTTATTGCAGAGAAACGATCAAGGGTTAGAGAAGCCCATTGCCTTCTTCAGCAGAGCATTGAGAGATGCTGAACTCAGATATGAGATCATGGAAAAGAAGGCCTATGCATTGGTGAAAGCTCTCAAAGCTTTCAGGATCTATGTTTTGCACTAAAAAATCACTGCATATGTCCCTTCAACTTCTGTGAAGGACATTCTTATACAGCCTGACATAGATGGGAGGAGGGGAAAATGGATCGCTAAGATCCTGGAATTTGACCTAGAGATTAAGCCCACCAAGTTGATAAAGGGGAAAGGTTTGGCCAAACTATTGGCTGAATCCAATAGCAAGACTTTGGGAATTAACTTCATCAATGAGCAAGCTGAGTCATCTGGCAGTAATTCCCAGATCACCATACCACTAGCGGCGTGTCCCTGGTATAGGGATATCTTATACTTTCTGTAGGAATTAAAGCCCCCGGACGGATTAGGAAAGAGTAGGGACAGAGCTTTGAAGCTCAAAGCGGTCAAATATTGCCTCATTGACTGAGCCTTATACTGGAAAGACCCTCTGGGGATACTATTGAGATGTCTGGACCCGCTGCAAGCCCAGAAGGTAATGCTTGATTTTCATAGCAGCCTCTGTGGAGGTCATCATTTTTGGAAAACCACATCCCACAAAATCCTCCGGGCTGGGTATTACTGACCTACTTTGTTTACTAATGTCTGCAGATAAATCAGGGATTGTATTAAATGCCAGAAGTTCTCAGGTAAGCAGCAACTCAAATCTCTGCCATTGAAGCCTGTAGTAGTTTTGGCACCCTTTCAGCAGTGGGGATTGGATTTCATCAGAGAGATTCATCCTCCCTCGAGTGGCCAGCACAGATGGATCCTCACTACAACTGATTATTTCACCAAGTGGATAGAGGTTGTCCCCACCAGAAGCACTTCTCACAAAGTAATCATCAGCCTCTTGGAAGACATCATAGCCAGATTTGGCTGCCCAAGTAAGATTGTCACCGACAATGTCGCCCCCTTCAGGTCTGAGCCTCTGGCCAAATTCTGTGAACAGTTCAAGATTTCACTGGTTCACTCTACTCCATACTATCCTCAAGGAAACGGACTGGCAGAATCCTCCAATAAAATCCTGATCAAGCTTATCAAAAAGCTATTGGAGGGAAATCAGAGAGCCTGGGACTCAAAGCTCAAATTTTCTCTCTGGGCTGATCGGGTGACAACCAAGAAGTCCTTGGGTCTCTCACCTTTCTAACTTGTTTATGGAATAGAGGCCGTTTTCCCCACTCATCTTACCTTACCTGTGGCAAATTTCCTCCAGGACCTTGAAGAGGAACCTAACCATGTACTCAGAAGGATTCATCAGATGGTGGAAGTGCAACAGATCAGAGAGCAGTTCATGGACAGAGCCTACAATCATCAACAGAAGATCAAGCAGGATTTCGATAGGAAGAACAGAAAGAAGAAATTCAAGCAAGGTGACCTGGTACTCAAGTGGGACGCACCCAGGCAGGACAAGGGCAAACACAAAAAAATTGACGCCCTATGGTTGGGGCCTTTCAAGATCCTTGAAGCATATTCGAACAACACCTACAGTTTGCAGGATCTAGAAGGCAAAGAATTTTTCGGCAGCCTAGTAAATGGGCATTTCTTAAAAAAATATTTTCTGTGAGCCACAGTTGGCTCTTTTTGTTTTGTACATACTATTTCTGTTTTTTGTTTTTCAGACTAATAAATGACTCCATATCCCAATAGCAAGGGCACTGAATCTGCAAAAGAGTTCTTAGAGCATCACAGGGACGACTCTATCCCCCATGGAGCCGATGTTAGCGATATTTCTTGTAAAAGGGGGTTAGAATGCAAAAGGATGGGTTAAAAACCCACTTGTCCTAAGTTCGGGTGCCAATGCGCCCATGATTAAATGAAAATAAAGTCCCAACGGCTAGGATCGCGGTGCCCGGATCAACGGCGTAGGTACGATTCCGGACCCCCCCTGCCTTTCTACCTTTATGCGGGGGGGGGGTCCGAAATCTGGGGCACACCTCTTCAACGGCCTGGATCAGTGTGCCCGGATCAACGACGATGAGGGAAATTCCAGACCCCCCCA
>ML800613.1:337234-359658 GCA_009831015.1 Picea engelmannii
ATCTTAGCGCCCGGATCAACGACACTGGCGCGACCCCATCATTTCCAGCTGCCCTGTGTTTAGCCCGCGTGGGCCCTTCTCCTGTCATATCATCTCTTAGAATCACCTATATCCTGTCGTCGTGTGTCATCCATCCACCTCCCCTCTTTGATCCATGTAATCCTCCTCCCTCCTCATCATCCACTCGTCACCTGCCATGTGTCCCGCTCCTTTCCACGTCAGCACCTCACCAAGGCACGAGTCCATTATCTCCCCTCTTCCCCTTTCCGCCTATTGTCCTCTGCCAGGTGCCCTCCTCTGTCGGCCCCCCTCTCACCTTGGCACTTCCTTCACGCCCTCGTGATATGACACCACCACTCATGTCATGTGCCCCATTCTTAGCGCTAGCCTCCACACCCATTCGCCAAGTCAATCAGTTATTCCAGGTGGCAGGGTAAGAGGCCCTCCACATCCCAAAGATGCCAAGTTGGCTTAGCCGTCCTCAATCCCGATGAAGCAGTTATTGAAGCGGTTGGTGGTGGTTAGACATCGCCTCCGCCATAATGGGAAAGCATGGCAATGAATTAAAGGCACGTCGATTCGCCGTTGGAACTGTCAAAGAACTAGATTGCGTCTGACACAAGTTGCAGGATCTCTCAGAGGTTGACTGTCAGAAAGCCATGCAGACGCAAAGCCTTCAATGCAGTTTCTTGATTTTTCTATTGTTGTTGTTATGAGTATATGAAGGCGTTTTCGCCATTTTTGTATCTATCGATGGTTGAGATGAGCTCCCGGTTGTAAATCTTTAATGAAGCACTGATACTCTGGTTATGTATGAACTCTTGAGACTTCTTGCCTGATGAATGTTGGTTTCTTTTACGTCTTTGTTATACTGTGTTAGAAACGCTTGGAATTGGAGGATCCAGTCGAGCTATAGCTGTTATAGGATGATGTTGGTAGGATCACTGTAGCAGTTATGATGTTTCTAGCCAGTCCTTGTGACTTTCGCAGCACTGAGTGACTTGGAATTGGAGGATCCAGTCGAGTCCTCCTCAGTTTCTTGAGACCCTGAACCAAGTTGAGCTTGCATTTAGTGTCTTTCTTCTGCAGATAGCCGTAAGCCTGCTGCCCAAAGCTGTTTGTTCATCTTCCTCACTAAGTCTTCCACCTATTCACCCTTTTATCAACCCACTAGCTAAAGTTGGATCAAGACCTCCTTTGTCACTTATGTACCAGACTCAGTCCCTGAGTTAGAGTGATATCTCCTCGAGTTTTCCTCCATTAGATCACCCCTTTAAAACAAATCGTGACATTAAACTGATGGGCGTCGGGCTCTACTCCTGCAAGCAATCTAGGAGTGACTTCCATCTCCAATAGTTTCCATAAATAAGGTTGGCCCAAAATAACATTACAAACTTCGAGAGGAGAAAAATCACACAATACCCCGTATTTGAAGGGCTTGATGTCGTATGACAATCGACACTGTTGGCTGACGCGAAGATCGCTTCCTTGGCGGAGCCATCCAATTTTGTAGGGTTTTGGATGCGACATTTTCGACAGGGCCAGCCACTTGATGACCTTTGATGAGATGAGGTTCTTCTAGCTACCTCTATCAATGATGAAGTGCAGTGGGGTGCCTTTTACCCACATCTGTGAATGGAGGAGGCACTCTCTTTTTACCCACATTTGTACCTTGAAGGGGGCAGTGCCTCCACTCAAGGAAGATGCATCACCTGTTGGTAGCCTCCGAAGCTTGTGAACACAGATGTATGGGGACCAACTCATGTATCATCTCTTGGTGGCTCTTGTTATTATGTTACTTTTATTGATGATGAAACTAGAAAAACTTTGGTTTATTTCATTCGAAAAAAATCTAATGTTTTTTATACTCATAACAAATGGAAATCTTTGGTTGAGAATGAGACAAGAAAAAGGTTGAAGTGTCTCAGATCATATAATGGAGGTGAATATTTCAACAAGAAGTTTGATGATTATTGTTCATACCATGGGATTTGTAGAGAGAAGACAGTTCCAGGAACACCACAAGAAAACAACGTCTCAGAAAGAATGAACATGACAACCATGGAGCATGGAAGGAGTATGAGATTGCATGCTACAATTATGGGAAAATGCTATAGATTCTTTTGTTTACTTAATAAACAGAGGACCTTCAAGATCTTTGCATGGTAGAATTCCATAGGAGGCATGGGCACGTAAAAAGGTAAACTATTCTTTTTGAAGACTTTTGGTTGTGAATCATTTGCCAATATTGATAAAGAAAATAGAACAAATCTTGAGGAAAAATCCAGGAAGTGTACCTTTATTAGATACGATGTTAATGATTTTGGTTATCGCTTATGGGATTATGAAAATAAAAAAATCATTAGGAGTAAAGATGTCATATTCAATGAGAAGTTCATGTATAAAGATCAATTGCAGGGAAAGAAACAGGAAAAAGAAAAACAAGAATACATAGTTATTGATGATATCACTGGAAATGAAATTCCAAAGGTACCAGAAAATCAAAATGTACAACAATAGGATCAGTAGGTACCTCAAACTCCTGCAAGTGTTGTTAGAATATATACCAGGTTAAGTAGACCCCCTGAACGATACTCTCCTTCATTTTATTATTTATTGTTGACTGATTCGAGTGAACCAGAATGTTATGAAGAGGCAATGCATGTAGACACTAAAAAGAAGTGGGAGAAAGGAATGAAATAGGAAATGAATTCCCTAGTAAATAACCATACTTGGGATTCAGTTCAGTTTCCTACAGAAAAAAAAGAGCATTACAGAATAAATGGGTTTACAAGTTGAATGAAGAAGTTGGAGGCAAAAAGTGGTACAAGGCTAGACTTGTTGTAAAGGGGTTTGCACAAAAGAGAGGTATATATTTTGATGAAATATTTTCTCCTATTTTTAAAATGACTTCAATCGAGACTATTTTAAGTCTTGTGGTAGTAGAAGATTTGCATCTTGAACAATTAGATGTAAAAACAAATTTTCTCCGTGGGGATTTGGAGGAAGAGATTTATATTCAACAACCATAGTGGTATCAGGTCAAAGGAAAGGAGAATTTGGTATGCAGGTTGAAGAATATATTGTATGGCCTAAATCAAGCTCCAAGGAAGTGGTATTTGAAGTTTGACAGGTTTATGACATAACAAGGTTATAATAGATGTCATTCTGATCACTATGTTTATTTATAATAGAAAATGGAAGTTATATTATCTTGTTATTGTATGTAGATGACATGCTTGTTGCAGGGTCTAATATGCAAGATATAAATTTTCTCAATAATAAATTAGCTAATTCATTTGCAATGAAGGATTTCGGTACTGCAAAGAAAATCCTTAGTATGAGAATAAAAAGAGACACGAAAAATCACAAATTGACATGGTTTCAGGGTGAGTACATAGATAAGGTGTTGGAAAGGTTTAGAATGCAGAATGTGTTGGCACAGGGGCAGACACAGGGTTCAACGCTACAACGACACACCAACAAAACCCTAACTATCGGCCCTTTCAGCAAAACCTGCGAAGTAGATGAAGTCTCACCCGAGGTAGAGGTAGGGGTGGTTGTAGGAATCTAGTGTTTGCAACCTTAGCTGGGACACATATATGTGATCCTAACACTTAACAGAGAAATTAGCAGTTAACATTCATCAATATCCAGTTCTTAGTTACAACGTAGTTAAATCCTACTCTCAGTGCAGATAAACCCTAAACTATAGAGCATCACAGTATTCATCCAGATCTAATATATTCAAGCACTAAGAACATCCACATAGGCTAGATCTAGCATTCATTCACATTATTAAGAACGTATCATCCACAAATCTATCTATCATTCATCTATATTAAAGCACTAAGCAAGTAAACACATAAAAACATTTATACATCACACAAAGCATAGCAGCACAACATGTACGTGGTTCACCCCCACCCTGGGGCTACGTCCACCAACTCTTCTCTTCTTTATTATCTTTGTTCAAGCTTCTTACAGGCACATAGCATCAAAATCCTACTCCGCATAAGGTAGGAGATCTACGTGCACTCCACCAGACCCTCCTTCTTCGAGCTAGGGTACAACACCAAGCCTTTACATTGTTTCTTACAGCTCTTGATCACATAGATCGATCACTAGCACTTATCACGCTAGCCTCTTCTTACATCGCCTAGATACTTATTTATATATTACAATATCAAGCCTAAACATAGGTAAACCCATGGGATAACATTCCCATACCCGTTACATAAGACCAAAACCCAAAAATCCCTAAAAAGGGGTTGATATCCCATGATATCTGCTTTGTCTTGCGCTCCACCTTCAACCAGCCTATCAAAGTCCCAAAAATAGGTCAAACATGACCAATAATCCACAAAACTTGGTCAAGGGCCAACAGGCCCCAAACACTCACCTGTGACTCGTCCCGAGTCACTTAGATCTGGGTAGCTCTGATTCAAAAGCATTGATATTGGCTCGAGATTCTTAGACTTGTTGTTGTGCCATGGCCTGTTGTTCAGTGAACTCTTGGATAACAACTTCATTGACAGGTCCCTCTAGGCACTGTTCAACTGCAGTAACGACTTGCTCCAGTTCTACTCCTCGACCTTTGATCTCTGCAAACAATTGGCAAGTCTCATCCTGTACAGGTTGGAGCCTCTAAGTTACTTCCATAACTCTTCTCTAAATGGTGTGGATATGTTTTTGAGCACTGCGCTGCTCTTGGGATCGCTTCATTCTTTCCACAATTGACAGGGGCTTCAACTATGCCTATATTGTCTCTGCCTGTTGCTTCACTTCCTGGAGCTATGACTCCAGTTCCTTTAGTTCTAGATGCTCAGTGAGTCATTCATATGTTTGGGAACTGCCATTAACCAGTTGCTTGCATTCCATGCCAAGGAATTTTATTCTTTCAACTATGCTTCTAGCAGTTGCTTCTCTTTGATCCCTTACATCTTGCAGTGTCTCAGGCATTGTGCAAAGCTCTAAATCTGTTATGCTTTGTTGTAGCTGTTGGATAGCTTCCGCGGGATGCTCTACTTGATGTGTGACTTGGCCTTATGCTTGTGGTTCTAATCCTATCACAGATCAAAGTTCTTTGTTGACAACTTCTTTCACTTCGATTTGATCGACAAGAAAATGTTCTTTTTGTTTTTCATCTGTGTTTTATCTTCTTCAAACTTTGCTTGGAGATAAAAATTCTCCTATTCTGCAAATTTCCGTTGTTCTACGAGCATGCCTTGCACTTGCTTCAAGGCCTGGGTGGCTTGTTCTGTTTCTTCCTATGCGCAACGAAGGCGAGCTTCGACTGCATCAGCTAGTCGGTGGAGTTGAGCTGGCTCATCTCCCAACTCTAGTTCTCCTGATGGAAGGGTCGTAGTGGAGATAGTGTGACTGGACTGAAGGGCCTGTTGTAACCCTTGGAATTCGAAATCAATTTTGTCATACATTTCCTCCTTCTTAGCTTCATGTTTTTCCACAATTTCTAGCGAGGCATCGTTTAGAGATGCTATGATGAAGTCAAAATAATTAGTAGTGAGTACAATCTACATCTTGGTCACGGTGGCTCTCGATTTCTTCCGAGAAGAAGGTTTCAGGGGAGAAAAAATCATCTTCTTCAAGGGGTCAACCTCATCTCTAGGCGGTGTTACTTCGCCTTGCTTTTGTTAATCTTCTTTTCCATTTATCTCTTCTAATTCGTCATCACCCCCTCAGTCAGGTGATACTCAAGAAGTCTTTCCTGAGGTGCTACTTAAGTCTTGGAATTCTTTAGTCTTCTTCCCTTTGTTGGTTCTGGGTGTGTTATGTTCTTTGTGAATAGCCTCCAGGCTATCTAGTTCAGGGTCAGACATCTCTGCAGGGTCATCGGGGATAAGGAGGTCCGTTGACCAGTCCTTAGTGATCTCCTCAAGGTATTATTCCGTGAGCTTATAGTACAATTGAATATGCTCCTTATGTTCATTTGCTCACGTTGTAATGTAGATGAAATGTCAATCTGCACGGAACTTCATCACGGGTCGGAACCTTTGTAGGGTGTTTGGCGTCATGCAAGGCTAGGCTTCGATGGATATCTTCAGTTGAAGGTAATATGTGTGAAAAAAAGCATTCGACTACCATTTTTTTCTCATATCGCTCGAGTACTAGAGCATGGTGAACTTCACGGTGAGCGGCTCAAACGGCTCAAAATCTGGGAAGGTCGCACCTTCTAGAATCTCCCAGGAAACAAAAGTGATGAGGATCAAGAGCTAGCTAAAGTGAAACTCGTAGCCCTGATCCTATGCTTCGAGGCAGTCTAGTTCAAACTGATTAACTAGGTACTTCACCCAGTTCATCTGTAGGCCTTCCACGCACTTCCCTGTGAGGTCAACGAAAAATCCTGTGACCTGCATGGGCCTGTTCTTTCATACCAGCTTCAGCTATTAACTAACATGCTAGGAACACTGCACCATTCTATATGGAGGCTACCTTGTAGCCTCACGTCCCCTTCTCAACATCGTCATATGAATCCTTGATCTTCTGTGCTAGCGCACGATCTGTGGCTTTTCCTGGATAGAACTCCTGCGGGTCAGGTCCTTGCATACTCAATCCGGTGATCCTATAGATCAGTTTCAGATCAACTGTGATACGATGGTCTATCCATAAGTAGCCTCCATGGTAACATGATAGAAGCAGCTTGACACAAGCGTTAACTTCCTGGTGCCTTCCAAAGTGTAGGATTTTCATTACATTTAACAAGGTGGACTGTGCGAGGTTCATTGTCCATGGATGGGGGATTATATTTGATTTATTCCCCTTCGTCCTGGTCAAGTATTTGTACGAGGTGACCATGCTATGGTTCTTGTGATCTCCTAGGTTGAATTCGTTGAACTTCAACGTTGTGATCTTGTCCTGTTGTGCTTGAACTGCGTGTATCCCCTTCGAGAGGTACATAGTAACCATGGTGTACTCAAAATATCTTGGCGCACTATCAAGACTCACCATGCCAGCCAAAGGTGGGATGTAGTCGAGAAATATGGTCGGGACCAGCTTCACATTAGCTAGGTCATTTATGTGCTTGGTTCTCTTTTCCACTGATGGTCAGGATGGTCCGGCTCCGCGAGTAGTCGACGGAGAGGCTTGCACTCATCTCGTCGATGACGCTTGTACACCCACAGACATTACTCTCTCAGACATGACTCTTTCAGTCATGAGGTCAATGATTATTTCCTTCATAGACTCTTCAACTATGCTAAGTTCTTCGGACATACACACTCATGGTTGAATATCTCTGGTTAGAAGAGTACTAGTCATTGCAACAAAATGGATGGAAAAAGCACCGTGATCACTGTGCGAAATCAACTATTCTGGGAGATCAGATAATCATGATTGGAAAAAGTATTCTCGGTGCATGGTGCGACAGGATAAATAGATAACTTGGTAACATATCTCTTGCAATGGGTGAAAAGCCTTCATTAAATCAGTTTTGTCTGTTACGGCACGGTCCCAACAGTTTGGTGGTGAAATTTCTGACCATAAATGCCTTTCTACCCATTCGGGGCATTGGTCTAATGGTTATACTGTTCCCAACGACTATATTTCTTCACCATGGCAAAGTGCCATGTGGCGTTGTTCTGATATCCCAGCGAAGTTCCAATTTTGCAAGTTTTCCTTCTGCAAAATTCCCTCTGGAACCTTCTATATCTTTTCAATCTTATCTCTCTTCTTACTTAGTTTTCTAGCCTTTTTCCCAATGAATTTTGTCTCGGTGTTCCTTTTTCCATTCTGATTCTTATCTCCTCTTGGCATAGTAACTTTGCGTTGTTGAGGCTCTTTCCTAAGATTCAAGGGTAATAGTTCTTCTTCATCTGGGTTAGGTACTTCAGTATTCTGTGAGTCTTCTTGTGTTCTTGCAACATCGACATCCAAGTCTCTGGTTTTAAATAACGTCACTTGGTTCTCCTTTTCTTCAATCAAGTGTGTGATCCTCCTAGTCATGAAATATTTTAATTCTTTCTTCTTTTGCTCTAAGACTTCTTCTTCTTTCCTTTTGGCCCGATCTCTTTCAATCCAAGGTTTTCCTAGTAACATATAAAATGGGGCACTGTTCTCAATAAATTTAACAATCTAAAAATATTGCTCTGTCGAAGTTCCATGAACATTCATAGGTGTCTGATTGAGCTTTCCACACAGGTTTATCAGTTTTCCTCTGAATAATCCTATTCCTCCTAATGAAGGAATCATAGCAGGCTTTCCTAAAGTTTCACAAGTTCTTTCTGTCATAATATTCACCTATGTTTCTTCATCCAGAACGTAATCAATGTCAAAGTCTCCTATTATTTCTTCTATGCATTCTTTTTCTTTGAAGATATCTGATAAGCTAACATGTCGGTGGTCATTCAGGGTTTCTTTCATCTGTAGCAATACTTTCTCTGATTCTTTCTGGGGTTATGCCATAATCTTAGTTTCTAGATTTGCCTTAGGATTTTTTTGTCTCATATTCATTTTTTCAAGCTTAGCAATCATTCTAGGGCAATCCAATACTTCATGTTCCATAGCTTTACAACAAAGACAACTAGGTCTTCCACCGGGGCATTCCTTAGCTAGATATCCCTGTATTCTGCAAGTGTAACAAAGGGTTAATCCTCTCTTTCTTTTCAATTATCCCCAGCCTTTCCTGTACTGTGCACTAGGATCATAGTAGCTAACCTGCAAAAAAATCTTTCTAGGATCCTACATCCATTTGTTAGTCCAAACATTCTTCCTATGCATAGGTATAACATATATTTCACTATTATTATTAGATATACTTATATCAAATCTTCATTCATCTATTAGTGCCCTAGTTTTCAAGCTAGGATAGAATCTATCAACCATACCTAGATCCATACTCTAGAAACAAAAACTTCCACTTATCTTTCTTCTACAGATCACAAAGTTTATAGATATTACCTTTTTAGTCTCACTTTCACCTTTATCAGAGCACAAATATTTCATATCTTGCCTCTTTTATTCAGATTTGACCTCTTGGCACAGAGCTTCACAGGTCAAGCAGAATGTTGCACACTAGCGAAACATATCTACATGCAGGGATTTCACAGTATCAGGTCGGATATTTGCAAAAATATTCTTATTCCTCAGTTCTCAGCAATCACATTTTCAGTTCCCCGCAGTGGAACTATTTGTTGTCACAAGGGTAGACCTAGGGTTCAATGCTACAACAACACACCAACAAAACCCTAACTATCGACCCTTTCGGCAACACCTGCGAAGAAAATCAAGTCTCACCCGAGGTAGAGGCAGGGGTGGTTGCAGGAATCCAATGTATGCAACTTAAGCTGGGACACAGATCTATGATTCTAAAACTTAACATAGCACTTAGCAGCTAACATTCATCAATATCCAGTTCTTAGTTACAACACAGTTAAATCCTACTCTCAGAAGATAAACCCTAAACTATAGAGCATCACAATATTCATCCAGATCTAAGATATTCAATAACTAATCACATCCACATAGGCCAAATCTACTATTCATTCACATTATTAAGAACGTAGCATCAATAGATCTATCTATCATTCATCTATATTAAATCACTAAGCAAGTAAACACATAAACACATCAATACATCAGAAAGAATAGCAACATAGCATGTACGTGGTTCACCCCCACCCTGGGGCTATGCCCACCAACTCTTCTCTTCTTTATTATCTTTGGTCAATATTCTTACAGGCACATAGCATAAAAATCCTACTCCGTAGAAGGCAGGATATCTGCGCACACTCCACCAGATCCTCCTTCTTCGAGCTAGGGTACAACACTAAGCCTTTACATAGTTTCTTACAGCTCTTGATCACATAGATTGAACACTAGCACTTAGCATGCTATCCTCTTCTTACATCACCTAGCTACTTATTTATATATTACAAAATCGGGCCTAAGAAAGGGTAAACCCATGGGATAACATTCCCATACCCATTACATAAGCCCAAAACCCAAAAATCCCTAAAAAGGGAATGAGATTCCGCGATCTCTGCTTCATCTTGTGATCTGCCTTCGACCAACCTATAGAAGTACCAAAAATAGGTCAAACATGACCAAGAATCCACAAAACTTGGTCAAGGGCCAACAGAATGAAAAACCAATTAGTACACCTTTGGAAAACCATTCCAAATTAACTAAGGAAATGTGTCCCAAGACATAGGAGGATATAGAATACATGTCCAGTGTCCCATATTCATCAATAGTTGGAAGCTTGATGCGTGTGATGGTTTACATAAGACCAGATATTACACATGCAATGGGAGTTGTGAGAAGGTATATGAACAATCCAGTTAAAGAAAATTGGGAAGCAGTAAAGTGGATTCTTAGGTATTTGAGAGGTACTGCTACTCATGCATTGTGTTTTGGAGGTTCAGACACTGTTCTACAGGGATATGTTAATACATATATGGAAGGTGATAAATATAGGAGGAGAAGCACCACAGGGTATGTTGTTACTATAGGTGAAATAATAGTAAGTTGGATTTTGGAACTGCAAAAGGTTGTTGCACTTTTAACAACATAGGCATAGAATGTTTCTTCTATAAAGGCTAGTAAAGGAATGATTCAGTTACAAAGGTTTATGGCGGAATTGGGAAAGAAGAAGGAGAATAGCAGGTTGTATTGTGATAGTGAGAGTGACATTCATATTGCAAAGAACTCAACTTTCCATTCAAAGACTAAGTATATACAACACAGGTACCATTTCATATCATCCTTCTTGGAAGATGGACATTTGAAGTTGGAAAAGATACAATACACTAGACAGAATTCTACAGACATGTTAACAAAGGGAGTAACCAAGGAGAAACTGAGTTCCTACTCATTTTCAGTTGGTATTCAAGAATGACGATGAAGATGAGAAATTTACCAGGTGCAAGAAGGATCATAGTCCAACATATACAACAGTGGTGGAGTTGTTGAGATCAGTATCCAAGTGGGAGATTGTTGGTTGTGAAGCTTGATTATCTTCCGGATTCAGAGGTATTTGTTTTCAGTCATGTTTATACCCCATGAAGACTTTGCACCCTGGAAGAATGTACACTCCTCCATGCGGGGGAGTGCAAAGGGTTTTTTTTTAATGTACACTCCTACACGAAGGAAAATTTTCCTTGTAAATGTATATTGTAATTTCATTGTAAATCTGGACCATTCATTATAAGGTTGCAGATCTAACGGAAGAGGTTATGTTAGGGTTTTGTTTCCCTAGAAGGTAACCCTCTTTTATGAGGGAAATATATTACGGCTATGTGTCATTGTGATTATATTATTCTGAGAGAGGAGACTGTGAGAGAAAGAAGAGGAAGTTATAGTGGGTGTGTTGTAGGTTGTATCCCTTCATTTGTTGGATAATAATAAAGGAAGGACCTAAAAATTTCACTATTGGATGTAGCCCACACTATGTCAAGCACACATATCTGTGTCTCTATTTCATTGTGTATCTTCTTTGTTTTATTTCTGAATTTGTTTTATTTTATTACTCCACAATCCCATTTTTCTAACATGGTCAACGTTGAACCGACCTTGGCATAGATCTAACGGTCAGGGAAATTCTTGAGTGTCCTTAAGATCTATGGCCCACGTTGCTTCATGATCGGTAAGTGGATTGGAGTTTAATGTGGGACGATTCCCATGGTAATGGATAACTAACCACCAGCGGTCGTTCCACCGTCAAGCCACCAAATCGACAGGTCATCTTCGGTGAAATTTGGTCTTTGCAATACTTATTTTTCTTGGGCTTCAGACTCCCAGAGTCCCAAACACTTAGGTCCCTCCGAACGTAAACCAGGGTTCCTAGGCCTTGGTTATATGGATACTTTTTAGGCCCAAAAGGATACAATCATACCTATTGACCAATATTTGGTTAAGGTCACAACACCCCGGAGCTCCGAAGTCCTGGAGTTTCGAAGTTAGAAAGGCTTATCTCCTTTCACCTAGAGAAGGGTTCCTAGATCTTGGTCATATGGATCATCTAATGAATATTGAGTTGTAACCTCAACGCTTAGCCAAGATTTGGTTAAGGTCATGGGAACCCCCGTGGTCTCTTAGGCTGCTAGTTTGAAGGAAGCACCCTCCACTCATAGAACTTACGTTCTAACACAGGGAAAGGCACTTTAGAAGGATCAACAAAACTGTAGTAGTCCCGTAGATTCTACCCTGACTCTAGTACTGTGAAGTTGATCCTTGGAAAGAATACCTTGAGGATTTCCCAACTAGCCTAGAGGCCACACTGATCATCTCATAACCATTTGAAGGAAATAATTTACAGAATAACATTAATCATTTTCATTATGAATCAAACACTACAATTCTTAGTCACATACACATACATACGATCATGAATTTCAATTCATGTGCACAGGGTAAACAAAGTACTTATCTATTACAAGTTGTAGCCAACCAAATGACTATGGGTTTTCACCTTTCCACCCGACCATAGGCTCAGAGGCATTTAATATTAGCACTCTGGCCACACCTGTGCCAAGCCATGATATCGATAGGGAACTTTCAGAGTTTCTCAGGGATTATTTCTCTGTCATGGTCTCTGAGAGGCTTATCAGATGCCTCCTCAACATCAGTCTCGCAGTCTCCTTCTCTGTTCATGTTCTCTTGTAAGTTCTCATATATATTTTATCTTGTTCTCTCTAATAACAAGAATATATTATCGAGCTTTCAGTTCCACTTCTCAGCTAGAGAGCCTCTTTCCCTCTCTCTTCCTGTGTGTCTCTCTTTTCTTCCTTCACGTGTATTCTTTAACACCTTTATCCTCCTCAGGAAATTTTTGAACCTCTCATGTTCCCTCTGTCAGAAGGAAACTCATGTCAGTCTAGTCCTACAGGAAAACTTCCCTATGTGGTACTTCGGGATGACAGTTTTCTGTCTCCCCATCCAGACCCTCCGTACTTCCATTCATTGGGGTGGTTGATGGTTCAACCACCAATACTTTTCTTATTAACTGATTTCTCCTTGGGATTAGGATGAGGATTATTATTTCAACAAGGAGAAATTTGTGTCATTTGACATAATGAACCCTTTCTATAGTTTTCTCATCCTTTCCTCTAGTTATATCATGGCCAATACTTCAAGGATTCACCCCCAAATTCAGTCGTTGGCAATATAAACAAAATACATTTACATTGTTCACATGCCATAGCATGGTAATCCTAATTAATCATTAATTACAAGCTAGGGGAAACAAGGGTATTACAATCCCCTCCCCTTTAAAAGAAACACCATCCTCAGTGTTCTTTCTTAGTAACACATGTCATGCCTTTCTCATTCAACTTCTTCATAAGTCTTGACCCTCTTTCTTGGTCATGTCCTTTTAAAAATTTTGGCCTTCTTCACCTGTCTTACCTAATTCTTTGACAACAAGCACATTAATTGCAATTTCATGTGAAAGCATATTACTTTTGTTAAAAATTCAAGAGGAAAATTTTCACAATGTAGCATGATACTTATCTGTGCAGTTCATGGATTTTTATCTACATGGCTGTCTTTTTTTCTTGGCTCACTATTTTTCCTGGATATACCCATTGTGTGCATGATCCCAATCAATAGTTTATAAGAATTATCAAAGTCTCCTCTTCCTTGCAGTCACTCACCCTCCAGGCCCAGGCTCAGGCATCCCCTTCTCTGCTATATAGTCCCTCAGGCGATCCATCTTTCCTTGCCAAGGATTTCATGCACAAGAATAGTTATAAAGACTTCATTAAGACTTATAGTCGAGGTGTCCCTCAAACTTTCTCTTCTGAGGTGTTCCTCTGGTTTGTGTTTCCACAACACAACATATTCTAGAGAAACCATCACTTACCACATGGTCCTCATGTCTCAACAATAGCCTTTTTCATTCTTTCCATCTTGAAATACTTCACCTATCTTCCCTAGACAAATATTTTTCATCTCACCTGTATCACAGGTATAAATACATTATGAGATAGTATCATTAGTTTCAAATTCAGAATTTTCTTGCAAATATGTCACCCACAGATTTCCAAATTTCATATTTTTTTTTCCAGATCTGTTCCGCACAGGGACTAGATTCACAAGTATGGGACTTTCCTTCCAATAAAAGTTTATCTCAATAGGTGATTGGTCTTTCTTATGGGCTTATGACACTACCATATCCAAGACCCTTTTCTTCCTGTAATTTCAACATTCCTCAGCCAAACCAGTTGTTAGTTTTGATGCACTTTATAGTTTCACACTATGCATACTAATAGTCCAAGTCATTTTCATCTATTCAGGGATAAAAATAAAAAGGAAATATCATTATTTACATATGCATCCTTTCCATCATACCAAATTTTACAAATACAATTCAAATATCAAATGTCTTTAATAAATGTGCCAACATTCATGGCCACATTCACACCTGATGCACCCTTGCATTGATTTCAAGTTTGCCACATATTATGACAAGCAATTTTCCATGGTGTGTTGGATATTAACTAACCTATTCACCATATTTCTTATTAATTCTTGTTCATTATTGCAGCAGGACTGTGCTTCTTTCTATAGGTTGATCTTTATCCCAAATCAACACATATGAAACTATAAGTTTCTCTTGAATGCACCCAAGCATTCTTCCTTCACCAGTAATCAGGGTGCCAACACTCATGGCCACCCAAATTTTATTTTCTTTAACACCTATATAATGTAAGTAAAATATTGTAAGGTCATCCTTCCTTAATGGAAAATCCATTTTCTTCCCTTTATGCAAAAATGCATTTCCTCGAAGCAATTTCATGCAATGTGCTAACTATGACCACTTGTATTCCCAATATCCCTAGATTGGTCATTGTACCCATGGTACTCTTTACTCATGCATTTTATTGAAAGTATTATAACTCATCTTTGGTTGGAATATACTTCCTCTCTCTATTATTCAGATTCTTCTTTCCCAAATCTTACCCCGCTTGGGTAGCAATAGCATACAACAACCACTCACAATTATTTGAATATATTTAAGATAATGAAATCCTTTTCAGAAGGGATTGTTACCAAATTCATTCATTCCTTATGCCACATAGGTATGGACATTTTTATCCCTTCTCTGGCTGCTAGCACCCTCTCTGATATTACCTCATCAATGGTGCTTTATGGGGACTTCTAATGTCCCTTAAACAATATTTTAACAACAACCTTCTCATAGTTATCCTTTGCTTGGGGTTGTCCATCATTGGAAACTATTTTTCTCAACAAATCCAATTCCTTTCTACACATGTCATACATCATACATATATTAGTTGTTAGGTAAAATAAAAATGCATGTACCATATAATTTTAGTCAATAAAACATTTTCATATATGTCCTAGCACATCTTTATGCACTTCATTACATTATCCTTAATTTTTTCATGAGCGCAACACAAACAATTCTCAATTGTTTCTACAGTCATACAACCATCATCGCTATGGTGTCAAACATTTACTTTTCATCAGCACAATAGTTTCTTGTCCTAGAGAAAACATAATATACAACAAGAACAAAGTTAAGAGCTCTTCCCTTTTCCAACTCCTTCTACACATCATGGGATTTTCAGTCCAACTAAGTTATTTTCCGAGGGCATAACTATATTTATTTAACACAGTTTGACCAAGCCTATTCATTTAGATATGATTATTTATTCATTCTCCCTTTTTCTAGTTGTACTTGTTTCCACAACTGCTCTTCTAAGGTTTACAACTATGTTAAACAATTCAGAGTTCTTAGGATGAGAAAAGTGTTCCTCTTTTTCTCCTTCTTTTCTTATGAAATCTACTTATTATTGTGATCTCCATGCTCGGTTCCTTAGGTAGTATTGGTTAGGTTCACCTCAACCTTCTTGGTAAATGAACATGCTATAAAAAAAAACTTTTGTTCATGATGAACCATGAACATGTGGATTCTACAGATTACCATTCAATTATCAGAATGGTCAACGTTCATTTGTTAGTCTTTGACTCATACATTTTGTTTTAGAATGTAATCCAATATTCGTATATATATATATATATATATGCTTTCATCCCACTGCTCAATTCTCAACAGTCATTAAGGTTGTGACTTTGTTCTCTTGACAGAATATTCACACAGTTCCTCCATAGGGAACTCCTTCAACATGCAACTTCATTATTGCATATCCTTCACTATGTGTGATAGCCTTAACCTTGCATTAGTTCAGTTGTTTATCAAATATTCCATAAGGAATATAAAAATTCATCTTTGTTATGCATCCATATTATTTATCCACACATATTCCTTGTTTTGTTAACTTACATATATGATGCACTTAACCACCTGCATAATCATAAATCATTTAACTCATGATTGTTCACAATTGTTCTCATGCAGTCCTCAAAGGCATAATCATGTTTCCTTTTATCATGACAACAAAGCATCCTTGCTCATTTACTCTTTCATCTATTTATAATAGCCCTTCCTGAGGAAATGGAACACATTCCCCTCAAGCAATCATTCAAAATCAAACTTTTGTGACTCTACATAATAGAGTTGGCCATGCATCCATGGTATTGATTCAATATTGGAAAGTGAAATTATTGACTTACATTTCATTCATCCAGGTAGTCATATCATGCCTTTAGTATACATATATTCTTACATCGTACATGTGAATCACCTGTACATTTAATATTACTCAATCATATCTATTTGGTATTAATACCAATCTTTATATCAAGGAACCTCACAATGCATTAAATCCATGCACTCAAACATATACAAACATAGCCAAACATTCATCATGCAAGCTCATTGCTTGCACCCTTTCCATGTCATACATGCACATGGACATATCATACTTCTAGATCCTCCTCCCAAGGATATTGTTTCCATCCTTATGAAAAGCCTCATAGAGACACTCAACATTTAGATTTCCTCTCAATTGATGTCTTGCAGTCATATTATTCTTTTAAGCATGTATACACATATATGTAGGTGCATCTCTTGCACCCCTTTTACATTGATATTTTAGTTTTAATATTAGTGTTCTTTAGTGACAAATTACAGTCACTCATATGACTAGTCTCACAGTCATAATTCATACTGATGTTACCCCTTCTACATGGCACTAACCAACAAGGGTCACCTTTTTCCTTCTATTGTAAAAACCTTCCATAATTCAGAATTCAGATGGGTATTTATTGTGTCACTCAAGGAAGTAAGATAACCACTTCTAGTCTCTTCTTCATGCCTCAATTCACTCTTGGTCAACATATATTTACAAGGGAATCTCTTCCTAAACTCCCTCTTATAACTATCTGAGTATACCAAGCCACATTCATATGTCTACCATCCACCTATGGATGTCAAGATTATCCACTGGTCATCCAAAGGTGTTTGAAACCTCCTTAATCAGACCTTACATCGGTCTCTCATAAATCCTTACAGTCCTATCATATTAAGGTAATAGGACGCAACATTATCAACTTTTCATTCTTTCTATTAACTCTTTTTTTCATAACGTCATCCTCATCTAAAAGTTCCATTAGTAGACCATACCTTACAACCCACCACAGGTTATAACATCCCTAATTTACATGTTCAATATTTTTCCATATGCATTCTTATGCATAGACATGCCCTTGAGTTAACATGGATATACACTCCATTAGCATAACCATGATATTTTCAACTTGCTCTTGTCAATTCACTTCTACCTTCATGAAGGTTTCTCTCAATATATAGGGTTACTCTTTACTTGCTTACTGGATTATTCCAGCAACAATTTTCAGTCAGTAAATTGACCTTGCCATTTACATTAATCCTCTGATTGTGAGGGGTCATACACATATACTAGGTTTAATCCTTTATTAAAATAGTAATTATTACTGCTACAGATCCTTTCAATCCATTCACATCCAAGTCTTTCTATTNAGTCAGTAAATTGACCTTGCCATTTACATTAATCCTCTGATTGTGAGGGGTCATACACATATACTAGGTTTAATCCTTTATTAAAATAGTAATTATTACTGCTACAGATCCTTTCAATCCATTCACATCCAAGTCTTTCTATTATTTCTTATTAGCATAATACCACTACTGTAGGATTGGCCATCATTTCCGAAAAGAAATGGTAGGCTTCCTCTGCCACAAAATAGCATGATTCAATGTTGTTGGGTAAAATCTTAGTTGAACTTTAAATCTGCATCCTTCTACTCAAGGAAATTATGTAGATGATTTTCGTTCGGCAGTAATATTCACAATAGGCTCATCTTAGCCTTGGTAACCCAATCTTATGACTGTAAAACAACACATACCATTGCACAATGAAGTGAGCTTCTTTGTTTGGAAACATTAGAAACATATAGTGCAGATCTACAAAAAATCTACCAACAATAGAAGGTTGCATTCCTCTCTTTAGTAGACGTTTAATAAGCCTCTTAGGAATGGGTAAAATAGGGTGTTACCCCTTAAAGTTCTCTAATAATATTTTTATACGACTCATGCATGAGCCCAAGTAGGCCAAGTGTTGTTTCCATGCTCTGATACCAATTTGTAACACACCCGACCCCTAAGTATCCTTTCTAGGTATGGGGAATCATAATTTTTCTTACTTTTGCCATCTAAAATCTTCTCTCTAAGGTATTCATCCTTTTCTACTCACCTGTATCTTTCTAACGGTTGTTACTGGGCTGTAAACCGACCTTTGGTTCGCAAGATATGGCCTCCTGAAGTTCTTCGGGCATTATTGGTTGAGGGTCACATGAAATTCACATGGATCCCTCTCATTCATACGCTCCTCAATATCCTACATCCACGGTGGTATTCCATCCATCATCCATTTCAACAATAAGTTTTGATCTTCATATGACACATAAGCTACAAGGGAGTTCAACGTTTGGCACTTCGGCGTTGAACACCCCTTTTCCTTTCTACACGCAAATCCTTCGAAGTCCCGAATTCCCAAACTTCTGAAATGATTCCACGTAGCTCCAGCCTTCGGCCCTTTAAAATTATCCTCGATACCACAATCCAAACCTATAGAGTCCCGAACTATCGTAGGGCCCACTCTCGCACATGGAGTCATACTAAATAAGAGAGCAATTATAGGTGGATCTCTCATGCTCCTCTTGCCAGATGGACCAAGCAGTGAGTGCCAGGTGGAATATACGGATGAGGAAGTGATGACATGTGGCCCCTTCAGAGGGTGACATGTGTCGCACGTTAATGGGCACATAGGGTCTGCAATATGCATAAATCCAAGTGCCACATGGCAGGTCAAACATGGGTCCATGCCACCGAGGGTGAGGTCAACACACCACGTCACCTCAAACTGATAGCCTTCCAAACCCTCTGATCTCACAATAAATATGAGTCCACGTAGACCTTGGGATCTACAGCCTCCGTCACTTCACAACTTTGGCATTTGTGGGTTTCATCTTGTAATCCTCTCCTTACTCCCAGAGTAGGTAAAATCTGAATTTACCATGGAGTAGATCTAACAGTCACGAGTGGTACCGAAGCTCTTCCATATCGATGTCTCTCGTTAATTCGTGACTCTGACATTTGAGAGTTTTGGCATATAGTTTCCAACTTCCTCCCGGAGTGTTAATTCCCCAGACTACAGGATCTAGCGACTCCAGCCTTTGGTGCTCCAACGAAGTGGACATTCACCAAAAGATAAAAACCTCTTGGACATACTCGATTCGTGGATACATGTCCTAGTGGATGGATGGTTAAGAGGGGTTCTCAACGGAGTCACCAGATCAATGATTGAGGAGGATCATGAAGGATCTAAGGATCGATGATCCATCTTACTTCATAAATTCATAATTTGGGAGTTTTGGAGGTGCAACACCTTTGTTCTCCCAAAGCGGTCAATGTCGGACTGACCTCGACGTAGATCTAATGGTCAAGGAAATTATCGAGTGTCCTTAAGATCTGCGGCTTGCGTCACTTCATGACCAGTAAGTGGATTAGGGTTTAACGTGGGGATGAGTCCCATGATAATGGGTAAATTTTTGTCAGATGTCAATCCTTTGTCAAGCCATCGAATCGATAGGTCATCTTCAAAACAATTTGGTATTTTCAATACTTATTTTCTCGGGGGTCTGGACTCCTAGACTCCCGAACACTTAGGTCCCTCTGAACTTAACCCAAGGTTCCTAGGCATTGGTTATATGAAGCTTTTTCAATCCCCAAAGGCTACAATCATACCTCTTGGAAAATATTTGGTTGAGGTCGAAACACCTCGGAGCTCCGAACTCCCGGAGTTCCGAAGTCAGAAAGCCTTAGCTCCTTTTGGCTAGTGCATGGTTCCCAGACCTTGGTCATATGGACCGTCTAATGAGTCGCAATATGTAAGCTCAACTATTAGCCAAGATTTGGTTAAGGACATGGGCACGATCATGTGGTATCTTAGGATACTGGTTTGAGGGAAGTACCATCCACTCACATAACATAGGCTCTAACATAGGGAAAAACACTTTTGAAGGATGAACAGAACTGTAGCAGTCCTGTAGAGTCTCCCCCGACTCTAGTACTGTGAAGTTGATCCCTGGGAAGAATACCTTAAGGATTTCCCAACCAACCCAAAGGCCACACTGGTCATATCATAACCATTCAAAAGAAACAGTTTACATAAGAACATTAAGCATTTTCATTATGAATCAAACACTACAATTCTTGGACACAGACATAGACATTCGATCATGCATTTCAATGCAAGTGCTCAGGGTAAATGAAACACTTATCTATTACAAGTTGTAGCCAACCAACTGATTCTGGGCTTCCACCTTTCCACCCGACCATAGGCCCAAAGGAATTCAATATTAGCACTCTGGCCACCCCCGTTCCAAGCCATGATATCACTAGGAAATTTTTCAGTTTATCGGGGATTCTTTCTCTGTCACGGTCTTTGCGAGGTTTATCAAATGCCTCCTTAGCATCAAGCACACAATATCCTACTCAGTTCATGTTCTCCTATAAGTTATTAGAGATGTTTTCTCTTTTTATCTCCAATAACCAGAACATATTATCGATGTTTCAATTCCTCTTCTCGGCTAGAGAGCTTATCGTCCTCTCTCTCCCCATGTGTGTCTCTTATCTGACTTTGCTTGTTTCTTTCACGCCTTTCTCCTCCTCATGAAAGTTATGAACCTGCCATGTTTCGTCCATCAGAAGGAAACTCGGGTCAGTCTCGGCCTGTAGGAAAACTTCCCTCTATGATACTTAAGGATGACAGTTTTCTTTCTCCCCAGCCAGACCCTCCATGCTCCCATTCATTGGGGTGGTTGATGGTTCAACCACCAGTATTTTTATTATTAACTGATTTCTCCTTGGGATCAGGATGAGGCTTATTATTTCAACAAGGAGAAATTTGGTTCATTTGACATAATGAACCCTTTCTATAGTTTTCTCATCCTTTCCTCTAGTGATATCATGGCCAATACTTCAAGGCTTCACCCCCGTAGTTAGTCGTTGGAAATATAAAATAAATAAATTTACATTTTTCAAATTCCATATCATGATAATCCTAATTAATGATTAATTACAAGATAGGGGAAACAGGGGTATTGTATTACCTTACTGAGTGAGTGAAATAAAATCTCCCTAGGCCTTAAAGACAAGTGATTTATCCATATCTTGAAGGATTTGGAAAAAAGAATGTTGAGAAGAAGGAGGGAAACAGATCTCCTACTTTGCTTCTTCCCAGTTTATAAATCAATAACAACCCACCTCTCTAATCCTGAGGACCATCTTTCTTATGAAAGACATGATGTCTTCTTCTTCTTGACCTTACTTTGAGTTGGATATGTTCAGTATCTGAAACTGCTCTGGATGAACTGGAACTACTGTACTCACTATGGGGAACTCACTCAATTTGGTTTCTACAACTACAGCGATCTTATGAAGCGGGTTCCAAAACCGTGACTCCATCCCTTTTCTATTTAATCCCTTCTAGAAAGAAATTGATGTTTCCCATGCTCCACAAAATATTATATATTGGGTTGTTTTTATAAACCCTGCCCTTAATAAGTAACTCCACTAGTGAAACACGTGATTTTATTCATGTGGATCCTTGCATGCATGAATGCATGAGTGAAAATGTTGCTTAAAATTTGTTTTCCTTACTGATGGACCATCCCGCTCTACTGTGTACTGTACCCTTACTATATCGTGAAGGAGTTCAGTGGAGGTGTGATGTGAGCACATTGGCAAATGAAAATAGAAGGAGAAAGAAGAGATAGCATGTGAGTGAAATGGAGAAGAGGTGCAACCCTAACAATGAAAGGCATGTGATCCATGAGAGGTTGTAGTTGAGATGATATTGGAGCAACTTGGTTGTGAGGAGAAAGCACTAGAGACACTACCCTTTATGTTGGATTACTGAGAGGGGGGGTGAATCAGTAATAACGTAATTATAATCCTTTTTCTTCAAATGTTATATCAATGTAGAATTATTATCCAA
>ML800613.1:359758-405218 GCA_009831015.1 Picea engelmannii
TGAATGGTCTTCTAGTCCCGTGGCCTTTCCCCTAAGTGGTTGGAGGCTACCTAGAAATGTCTAGATGTGGTGCCTTGCAAGATTTCTGATAAACATTGGCAGGCTTGTGACCTAGCTCTAACCCCCGATGAGCTAGCCATTACCCTCCATGAGATCGCCAATGACAAAGCCCCTGGCCTTGATGGCTTTCCATGTGGATTCTACAAGGAGACATGGTATTTTATTGGCCTTGATCATGTCTATGTTGACAAGGAAGCCCTAATATAATGCTCCATGGTGGGAATTAACCAAGTACTTCTCTTGTTTACCCTGAAGTCTGTGGACCCTAAGATAATCACCAATTGGTGGCCTATTACTCTTCGCAACACTTCCTACAAAATATTGGCCAAATTTCTCACATTGTCGGCTGAAGAACATTCTACATAATATCATCCGCCCTAAACATACGAGGTTCATCTGACGATGGTACAATCTATATAATGTTATTATTGTTTGGGAGGGCATGGATTGGGATCATTCTACTATCCTAGAGGATTTTTTCATCAAAATTGACTTTGAAAAAGCTTATGCCCGAGTTGAGTGGCCCTTCATTCTGGCCATGCTAAAGGTTTTGGGGTTTGGTCTGGCGTTCATCAACAATGTAGAAACCTTATTTTCCAGTGCCTCAACCTATCTCTCTACTAATAGACACAAATATGAGGATATAGGGTTGTTTAGATCCATTAGGCAAGGATGTCTTCTAGCTTAAATTCTCTATGTTTTGGAAACTGGAGCTTTGGGCTACCTTCTTAACTCTCGGGTGCTTCTGGGAGACATTCGAGGAATTTCCCTACTTGGGACTGAAGGGGGCCAACTTGTCAATTTCCATTTCGATGAAAATTATATCATGACAATAAATGAGGGCCATCAATCTTGACAGAATGCAATGGATTTCCTTGATGTGTTTTGTGTGGCTTTTGGTTCCAACATTCAATGGGTTGGCCAAAACTAGATATTATATTATGGGATTCCTATACTCCTACTATAATGTCCCCAAGGCCGAGCCCTGATGTAAAGCTTGCATTATGAATTGTAAGAATGTTTTATTAGGCTGGTGAGCGAAGTTGATATAAGCTGGGGGCTTATGTGATTATTAGGCCAGGGAGCCTAAGTGTTGAAGGCCAAGAGCCTGCTTTTATATATGTAATCATGCAGAGTATTAATAAAAATATAAACACCGCCGCGTGTAGGCCAACACGATGAATGAGTGATGGGGGACTAAGCATCCATAAAGTGGGCAAGGGATTAGGGGCTGGAAGGTGGAAAAAGGGGCTAAGTGTTGAGCCTAGGTGCTTAAGCCTTGGGAGTAATATTTTAATATTATTCCAAAAGATATGTGCATTATATGTTTTAACCTAAGTCCTTTTGGAAGGACATGTGATTTTCCAAATGGTGGGAGGAACGCATGTTTAAGGAACGCATGCAGTCGCATGGGTGACAAGTGTCAACCCTGGCACATGCAATAAAAGGATGAGACGAGCCATGTTGGAGGGTTCCTCCTCCATTCGACCCTAGACTATCGAGAGCGTGAACCGTGTGACCTCTACAAGAGACCCTCGTGCAATTCGAAAACAGGGAAAAAGCTCGTGTTTGTTTTGAAGAGCCAGTACACCTCTATTCAGAGCCGTGGATTCTGTGTCGATCCCTGCGGGAATTGCTGGTCACGCAAACCTGAACCCATAGCCGTGGGATTGTGTTGTAATGGCAGTGAAAACTGCTGAATCGAGCAGTGATAGGGGTTTCTCCTTCATTGGACCCGATCTGTTGAATGGTACGTCTGACCCAACCTCTGTAAGAGTATACCTTGTACACCCTTTGAACTAAGAACCACAATGTTGATTCGGGGAGAGCCTGTGTCAAATTCGGAAAGCCGATGCATCCTTTGTCTGATAGAGCGAGCCTATGCGTGGAGTCCCTGTCCCAAAGTCGTGACCGTGAGACAATCTTGTGATTGTTGAACTAGTTTGGGAAAGCCTATGTCTGTTTTCCCCATGGGTTGTTGTGGCCACGCAGAGTTGTACTGTGCGTGGCTTGCTGGTCAGTGCAAGTTGTGATTGAGCCTGTGTATGACCTCTCTCCAGGTGAGGGAGGTGACTGTTGTTGGAAGAGGTAGGTTGTCAGGCCTGTGAGCAATTCTCTCCAGGTGAGAGAGTTTGTTGGGAAGTGGTTTCTTCCAGAGAGTGTCCAGCACCAGCTTTGGGCTCTGAGACTTCCTGATCCAGCCTGTTGCCGAGACCCAGAGAGGGAGGTTAGCACCGATGGACTTTGCTTGTGAAGGTGTATACTCCCGAGCGGAACAGGCATGTGGGGAATGAGATTCTGGTAGTAGTGGGCGTAAGATGGCATCTTGGTAAGAATCCTTCTAGATTTCTGTGCTATTTTCCCTGTAACCTCAGCCTAGCCTAGGATTCCTTGCCTTGGGGTGGAGCTTAGTCCCAGCTCGGGGGTGACCCACTGTTGAGCTGATGAGCAGTGCGGTCTAAGGCTGGGAGGTTCATGGAAGGCCTGCATTTGGTTGGTGGAACTACCACTGTTTCAAAGATAAGTACCAGATGATGCTTTAATTATGTTTTTGTATCTCTGTGTATTATAATTATCATGCATTCTGCTGTGCATTTGGATTAATGTTATTGCCATGTATTATTTATGTTAGTAATAATTCTTATGCTTACTCTGAGCTTAAATGTATTTATTTTCTTAAATGCATATGGATTATATAATGCTTGTATGAGTCATGTAAAAGGTGTGTACAAATTGGTAACAAAGAGCGATAAAAGCCTTGGTAGTAGAAAAGGTGCACTACACCTACTAACTCATAAGCTACCTTTATTTTATCAAAAAGAGCATACTTCCACTTAGATTATAATAGAGCGATCTTGGGTGGGGTTTTACGGGATCTCTGGGATGAGTGTGATAATAAGCATGGCATACAGAGGTGAACCCAATTCTTCTGTTCTATGGTTATTCTTTCTTGGAATAAGGTGATTCTCCCTATCAGAGCCAAAAAAAGGGGCATATGTGTAGGTTTATAGGGCTTCGATAATATTGAAAATATGCAACCTTTTATTGATCGTGGAAATGTTCTCCTTATTTATTAGCTCCTAATCTGATCATTAGTTACACTGATCTTCTTGCTTCCATCTGGTACTTTATTCAGCATTGGAAGTGGCCTTCCTTTAGTTATTCAATAAATTGATTGGGGGTTACATATTGATGAGATTTTACTATTGTCCAACCATGTCAATAAAGAAAGAATATTTTATTCACCGATCATCCAGTCAACTATTAACAAAGACACATTTATATATATAGAATAAAAAAACTGATGTTGACTACTTATAGATGTATAATTCAAGGTTGCTTGCCCCCATTACTAGCCAATCATGATCTCTCTCCCTTATTAAATAGGCACCCACTAATGAAAATCCTTCCTGACCCAAGACCCCGAGGATTCTATAGGGTGGGATTGAACAAACAAATCTATTATAGTGAGTCTTGTCCGCCTGAAATCGAATGAGCGGGTGGTAAATCACGATATGGTAACATTAGCCCCTACTATTATTATTTGAAGCCAATACAATATTTCTCTATTGAACACAATGAACCATAGCGATGAGACAAATTTATTATATAGTATTAACCACATAGAAAGAAGAGAGTAAATACAAATCGAAAGAACTATTATAAAAGGGTAAAGGGCAGTGTCACTAGTGCTTTCTCCTCATAGTCAAGGTGCTCCGATATCACCTCAACTACAACCTCTTACAGATCACATGCCTTTCATTTTTAGGGATGCACCTCTTCTCCATTTCTCTCACATGCTCTCTCTTCTTTTTCCTTCTATTTTCATTGGACGATGTGCTCACATCACATCGCCACTCAACTCCATAATATAGTAAGTGTACAATACATAGTAGAGAGGGCTAGCCCATTATTAAGGAAAGAAAGGTTTAAGAAGCATTTTCACTCATGCATTCATGCATGGAAGGATCCGCATGAATAGACTCGTGGGTTGCACTAGTGGAGTTACTTAGTGATACATGTGGATATTGGTGGCCACCCACCTATTCCAACTAGCTCCTCGTGTCCATTTTTTATTCAACACATCTTTCTGTACTTATTTATAATTGTGATTTATACACTTCTGGGTTGTCTGAAGCCTCACACATTCTCCAATTGGATACGGGTGGCCTCTCACCTAATCCAACTGGCTTATTTTGTATGTTTTCATGTCAGCACATCTTGTTGTACTTCCAGGGTTGTTTTGGGCCCCTAAACATTGTTTTTTTTACTCACCATAGTCAGCCTATAAACAAAGTCAGATTCTAATGGCAGAATGCGTAGTTCTCTAAAAGACCTTTCCAATGAGCTATCACAGACCTAAAATGAAGTTCGTATGCAAAATTTACGACCCTAGGAGGTTGAGGTACCAAATTACACCAACTTAACTATAGGGCCCACATAACATTTGGTGTTTCACCTTCTAGGGTTAAGTTTTTGGATGTCTAGGGTTTTGACAGTCATGAGTAATATCAAAAAGGCCTATGGAGCCTCATTGTAATCCGTTATTCTCAGATGAATGCGCGTAGCAGCCACATCTCTTCTCAAAGATAGATACCACCATTCGAGCAAGTTTTAGTTCTACAATTTTACAGTTTCAACCTATTTCATTATTTAATAGAAGATATTGTTCACTAGATATTTGTGTTATTCCTCCTATCTTTGTGTTTATTGTATTCAGTCTGTTAATCAACTTGTTCCACTCCTAAATTTGGATAAGTGGTATTACAATGATCTTCTCTTCATTTATTTTTCTTCGTGCATGTCCCTGACAAGGTCTGGGTACAAGAAGTTGGGACTCAAACCAATCAAGCCATTACTATATCGGTCATGCCGAGACCAACAAAAACCCATGGGAGACGAAAATAAATATGATGGAGAAGGATATCCTATTAAAATGTTGATCGAGGAAGCCCTCGAGCGACAAAGGAATGAAATTATGGACAACTTTGTGCAGAACCTTCGAAGGTTTCCCACGGGAGAAGCATCTTCATCAAGCGGCCATGCAACCCCCTTCAAGGTACATGTAATTTTTGATATTCAATTATTTGAAGGACTGATAGATGCATATGTTGTAGATAAATGGTTGAATCTACTTGAAGGACATTTTTCGGTCCACAATTTTTCCGATAGGGAAAATATCACTTTTTCACTCCTCAAGGTCATTCCCCATGTTAAAGAATGGTGGGATATTTACTCCGAGCAAAGGGATGTGGAAGAATATGCAATTTTTGTGGTTTCCCCTACATGGGATTCCTTCCGGGATGCCATTAAAGAACAATACTATCCTATTGGAAGCTACGAGGACCAATACACAAGATGGACCACCCTACGTCAAGAAAGGGACCAAACAGTACCAAACTTCACCAATATTTTCCATACCCTAAGCACCAAATTGGGTATCAAATATTCAAAGCATCATATGGTGCTCAAATACCATGGTTTTTTTCATATATACATTCAAACATAAATGGAGTTCCTGGACATCGCCTTATTGGACACGACTTATAGATACGCTGTCAAGATCGAGCATAAATTTAAGCAGAAATGACGAGAGTTTGGATCTGCAAACCCCTCACAATCGAAGAAGGGAAAAGGAAACCCCAACCCACACAACAAGGGACCAATTCGAGATGGCCTCCCTCGGGACAATTCATCCAAGACGCAACACAAGAAGGGCAATGAGAAGACGAAGAAAGACATGGGAAAATTGTGTGAGTACCATAAAATTCCTTGGCATAACACTGACGAATGTCGCTCCATGAAGTCCCTCGTGGTAGAGCTAAAGGCTTCCAAGTCAGAGGTCGATTCTGATTCCAAGTCAAATCTTGAAGGAGGGAAGCAGGTTATCGATTTTGAACCCAGTGCCACGGTCACTACCACCAAATTCTGGCCAAGTGAACCAAAAGAACAAGAGGAATGGGAATGCCTCTTTCACTCACAGATGTGGGTCAAGGGGGCTCTAATTCATTTTATTGTCGACAGTGGTAGTCAAAAGAACCTGATTTCAACAGAGGTCATCAAGCGGCTGAACCTGCCAATGACACCACACTTGCAACCCTACTCTATCAGCTAGCTTCATCAAGGGAGAGATCTCTGTGTTAGCGAATAGTGTCATCTTCCCTAAAACATCAAGCCTTTCAAAGATAAGGTACAATTTTATATTGCTCCCCTTGAAGTTTGTGATAATATTTTAGGAAAACCATATTTGTGGAAGCGTCATGCTGTGTATGAGTCTAGACCCTATTGTTTTTTTATTACTTTGGGTATACAATTGTACAAGATCCCAGAGGTGGCACCACCTACTTTTATTTCTTTAATCTCTACTAAGAAATGCAGTAAGGTCATTTCACAGACCGGGAAGCTTGTCTTCTTTGTGATCTATTCTCATAGTAACAAGAAGGTTGTTTCCACATTCGTGGCCTCTACACAACACCTCTATTTGCATCAAAAGAAAGTGGATGGGATCATGGAATAATATAGAGACATCTCTGTCTCACCTACAGGGGTACCGAAACACTGCCAAGTCAAGCATCCAATTGATCTGACCCCTGCCACACCTCTACCTAATGGGCTAGTATATTGACGCTCATTGATGGAGAATGAAGAAATCAGGCATGAGATCCAATAGCTTCTTAAAAAGGGTCACATCAAACCCATCTCCTCCCCTTGCAAAAGGCGAATTGTACTAGTGCAAAAGAAGGATGGGACTTGGCGACTCTGCATTGATTACAGAGCCTTAAACAAAATGATAGTCAGGAACCGGTACCCCATTCCCAGGATTGATGAACTTATTAACCAAATCAAGGGGGTTAAGTTCTTCATCAATATTGACTTGAAGTCTGGCTACCACCAAGTTCCCATCGAACCAACTGATGTTTGGAAGACAACCTTCAAATCTAAATATGGTCTCTACAAATGGCTAATCATGCCCTTTGGTTTAACAAATGCACCAACCACTTTCATGAGGTTGATGGAAGATGTATTGAGACCCTTCACCAAATCCTTTGTGGTAGTATATTTGGATGACATCCTCATCTTCAACAGAACCTAGGAGGAGCACAAGTGACATATTCAACAGATTTTGAGCACTCTACGACAACACAAGATTTATGCCAACTTGGAAAAATGGTCTTTTGGCATGAACATGGTCCAATACCTGGGATGCAATGTTGATGATCATGTGGTACATGTTGATCCAGCTAAGATCCAACTCATCCATGACTGGCCAGCCCCAACCACACTGATTGAGCTTCGTAGCTTCTTGGGACTAGCCAATTTTTACCGACGGTTCATGTTCGGATTATCCGATATTGCATGGGCCCTGAGCCAAGTGACCAAGGGCAGTGGTAGGGCCAATTTTGTGTGGGGGAAGGAGAAAAAATGAGCATTCGAAGATCTGAAACATCATTTGTGCTCAGCTCCAGTACTATCCTTTCCCGATCTGCAACAACCATTCGATATTGAGACTGATGCATCTGAATATGTTGTGGGCGTAGTTATCACTCAGCACGGGCATCCACTGGCATACCATAGTGAGACACTCTCCAATACTATCCATAAATACCCTACCTATGACAAGGAAATGTATTCCATTGTACAAGCTTGTCGTCAATGGAAACATTACATTCTGGGGAAAGAGAGGATCATACACACTGATCATAAGCCTCTGCAGTTCATAGAGACACAAGGGAAATTGTAGAACGAACACCATCAGAAGTAGTCCACCTACTTGCAACAGTTCCATCTCAAAATAAAGTATAAGACAAGTATCTTTGATCGCTTCATTGTCTACCTCATTCGGCCTCCTATTGTTGCACTCACCACTGTGCTCCATTCCTATGGACATGAAACATCGGAGTGGCCCCAACTTTACTAGAAATATCCAGACTTCACCACCACATATCAACTCTTGGGTACAGGTGCTACTGTCACTGATTTTCACATTCAGGACAGACTCTTTTGCCACCTGGGACATCTCTTTGTTCATACAAGTGAGCGTGCAAATCTAATTTGGGAAGCCCACTACAGTCGAGTGGCAGAACATTTTGGCATAGAGAAAACTATGGTCTTTCTTCAAAAACATTTTTATTGGCCAAAACTTCGATAAGACGTTAGCAAGTATATTAGATCTTTTACTTCTTGCACCATTTCCAAGATAGCCATCAAGAAGCAAGGCTTATACACCCCTCTTCCTATTCCCGAGAAGCTGTGGGAATCCATCCCCATGGATTACATGTCTGGTTTGTCATCCACCAAGCATGGAAATGACTACATGTTTGTGGTCATTGATCGGTTTTCAAAGATGGCCATCCTCACAGCCAGTAAGAATAATTTCACTGCGAAAGATACTGCCAAGCTCTTCTTCGAACAAGTTTGGCTTCACTTTGGGATACCATAGACCATCATTTCCGACTGAGACAATAGGTTCCTCAACACCTTTTGGTCGAGTCTCTGGTCTCTGTTGGACACCAAGCTCACAAAATCCACTTCTTTCCACCCCCAAACTGATGGAGAAACTGAGGTCGTCAATCAGATGATTGTGCACATCCTATGCATGTACAATTCTAAGCATCCCTGTACATGGGATGAGAGTCTCATATATGTACAACATAGTTACAACAAGTCTCTCCATAGTTCCGCCAGCCATAGCCCATTTCAGGTGGGTCTAGGATTCCAACCCTTGGGACCCATTGATGTTGCACTTCCTCTTGCCATCGCACAGATAAACTCTTCCCCTGATCAGTCTGCCATCGACAAAGCCACCAAATTCATTGAGCAGATTCAACACATCCTCCAACAGGTCCAGTAGATTTTTCAAAAATCCAATGCTAAGTACAAGTAGTGCCATGATAAACACAGGGTACCACACTAGTTTCAGGTTGGCGACAAAGTCTGGTTACATTTGTAGAAGGAGCGTCTCACTGGGTCCCATCGAAAGCTTCGCCCACTTCATTATGAGCCTTACACTATCACTAAGGCTATGGGTAGCAATTCTTTTGAGCTCAACACTCCACCATTCCTTGGTCTACATCCAGTATTCAATGTGGATCTCCTTCGGCCATACATTCCACCATTATTGGACACCTCTGAGATTGTTGAACAAATGACACCAATAGAGCTCAACCATGACTGCATGGAACAAGCATCCACCGATCAGATAGTGGACACACAGGTCAAGGGCACTCGCCAACAGCAAATCTAGCTTTATCAGGTTGTCAAGGTAGGGAAACTCCTACACCAATGAAAGTGTCTCACCTAGGGCCAAATCCAACATAAGTTTCTTCACCTGATGGGGGAACTCAACACAATGGAGACAATTTCTTCCTAAGGGGGGAGGCTTGATCCAGGTGGATATTGGTGGCCACCCACCTATTCCAACTAGTTCCTCGTGTCCATTTTTTATTCAACATGTCTTTTTGTACTTCTTTTAATTGTGATTTCTACACTTTTCGTGTTGTCTGAAGCCTCACACATTCTCTGGGTGGATACAGGTGGCCTCTTTCCTAATCCAACTTTTTTATTTTGTATGTTTTCATGTCAGCACATCTTGTTGTACTTCCAGGGCTGTTTTGGGCCCCGAAACATTTTTTGTTTGACTCGCCACAGTCAAACTGTAGAAGAAGTCAGAGTCTAATGAGAAAATGTGTAGTTCTCTGAAATAAATTTCTAACAGGCTATAACATGCCTAAAATGGAGTTTGTATGAAAAATTTACGACCCTAGAAAGTTGCAGTACCAAATTACACCAAATTACACCAACTTACGTTTGGCGTTTCACCTTCTAGGGTTAGGTTTTTGGATGTCTAGGGTTTTAGCAGTCATGAGTAATATCAAAAAGGATTATGGAGCCTCATTGTAATCCATTCTTCTCAGATGGATGCATGTAGAAGCCACATCTCTTCTCAAAGATAGCTAACACCATTCAAGCAAGTTTCAGTTCTGCAGTTTTACAGTTTCAGCCTATTTCATTATTTAATAGAAGATATTGCTCACTGGATATTTTTGTTATTCTTCCTATATTTATGTTTATTATATTCAATATGTTAATTAGTTCATTCTTCTCCTAAATCCATATCACTCATTAAGGGCGGGGCTTATGAAAACAACCCAATATATAAGATTTTGTGGATCATGGGAAACATCCATTTCTTTCTAGAAGGGCTTAAATAGAAAAGGGTTGGAGTCGCGATTTTGGAACCCACTTCATAAGATCATTGTAGTTGCATAAACCTGATTAATCAAGTTCCCTAGAGTGAGTACAATAGTTATAGTTCATCCATATAAGTTTCGGATCTCGAACATATCCAGCTCAAGGTAAGGGTGGGAAACACAGGGAAGCCTATCTTGCATAAGAAAGTTGGTCCTTAGGATCAAAGAGGTGCGATGTTATTGAAATCTGATCCAAGCAAAAGAAAAGTAGGAGCTCAGTTTCCCTCCTTCCTCTCAGTAATATTTCTTCCAAATCATTTAAGATACAAATAAACCGCTTGTATTTAAGGCCTAGGGAGCGTTGATGTCAATCCCTCAGTAAGGTAAGGTTTTCTCCACCACTCCTTTCTTTCCTTGGTATTTTTGGTCCTCATTGTGGACTTCTTTATCTCCACCACTCGACTAAATAAGTTTTTCATCCATCCAAGACAACTTATTCCAGCAAGCAAGTGAGCAGGCATGTACTGGTGAACTAGACTAATCTATAGGTAGCTCAAGACGAGTCAGTCATATTTCACCATCAAGTTGAGAAATTATAGAGAAAAGGGTGAGCATTCCCAAATTAAAGGCATGATCCCTTTTACAGTCCTCCCTGCCCTGTACACATCAACAAGGAAGGCCCAATGGTACCAAGTTCAATGACAAGTTGATGCCGAAGAAGGAATTATAGGTAAGTAAATTGAATTATATATTTGCACCCCGGTGGGACTAGGGATGCTGGGTTAGGGTGGTTTGAATTAGATACTTTCACCTCGAAGGGACTATGGATGCTAGGGTAGGGCAGTAGGTCTTCAAAATGAGTGAGATAATTAACGAATAGATCCATACTCAACCGATAATGTGTGTGAGGTGCGTGGTCACCGATTAGGGGTGATTGATTCGGTTGATGGTCATATTAGTTGGGAGTGGGCCCAGACACTGATCAGTATTTTGAATGATGGATAATATATTTCCCTATTCGCTCACATTCCTGCTAATGGCATGATGTGTTTCCAATGATGGTTTCCAATAAGTATATGGTTATCAACAAGAGTAGAAAGATTGGAAGTGGTTAAGGAGTGGCCAAAATATTTCTTGATTGAAATAAAGATGGAAGGTGAGCGAACCAGAGAAGAAGTGGAAGTGGTTGAAGATCAATTAGCAAACAAGAATAGAAAAGGAGGAACTGTAGGTGTGTGAGTGAGATGCAACAATATTACCAACTTATGCATTACCTGGTGCCAATATAACAGAGGAGAGATGTAAAAAAATGGATGGAGAGATAGGAGTTCAATCATACTTGTTCAATTAAGTCTGTTCAATCTAGTCAAGCTAGTCAATTTAGTTCGAGCCATTTTCTCCTATTAAAATATCCTCTTTTTTGGGGCTGAGGAATATATCATTCACACACTTAAAGTGTGATTTTTCTTAGTGAAGAATGACATTTCATGGAGTTTCTCTATAATTGGTAGGATGGATTCATTTGTTGGGCTTGGATCCTCTACTCGGCTAAGTTGGGATTGAAACAGGAATAACAACATGACCCAAGCTTTCCTGGAGAGATATTTGATATTGATAGACCACAGAGCTTGAGGTGGGCCAGAAGGATGGACTACAATCATCGACAGAGAGGGGCGTACAGGGACTGATTATTGATTGTATTGATTGATACATACACTAATAGGGGCAGGGGCACTGACAACATTAGTAGAAAGAGGAATAATACACATAGGAAGAGGGGGGCGTACAGTGATTTATGAGATTCAATACCTGGTTTGGAGCAAGAAAAAAGTTCGAGAGGAATTGATTTAAAAAACTTTCTCATTTAGAGAAACCTAGTTTTTATTGGGTTAGAGGCACATAATAATCATTGGGATAGTTAAAGTGAATTTCTTCTTAGTGAAATATGAATTTTCAGAATGTTTACCTATGAAAGTCGGGATGGAAGCCATTGATTTTTTATTTTATTTTGAGCTCCTTTAACCTTACTCGCTAGATGTATGATGTGCAGGGGCAGGACCAGACAGGTTCAATGCAGAGACAATTTTCTCTTGGTGCAGATTCAGAAAAACCTTCTCAGTTAATGTTTCGCCGTAGTAAAAACCTCTTTTTGAGGGGTATGAGGTATCATTCTCATCCAATCACTTAAAAAAAAAATTCTTCTTAATTAACATAGACTTTTCCAAATGTTTACCTATGATCGAGGGATACAATTGATTTCCTTTTTTATCCAGATGGATATTGGTGGCCACCCACCTATTCCAACTGGCTCCTTGTGTTCATTTTTGTTCAGCACGTCTTTCTGTACTACTTTATAATTATGAGTTCTACAGTTTTGGGGCTATCTGAATCCTTACACATTATCCAAGTGGATACGGTTGGCCTCTCACCTAATCCAACTGGCCTATTTTGTATGTTTTCATGTCAGCACATCTTATTGTACTTTCAGGGCTGTTTTGGGGCCATAAACATTTTTTTTTTCGCTTGCCACAATTAGATTGTAGACAAAGTCAAAGTCTAATGGAATAATGTGTATTTCTCTTAAATACCTTTCCAATGGGCTATCACACGCCTAAAACAGATGTCGTATGAAAAATTTATGACCCTAGGAAGTTGAGGTACCAAATTACACCAACTTACCCATAGGGCCCACATGAATTTTGGTGTTTCACCTTCTAGGGTTAGGTTTTTGGATGTCTAGGGTTTTGGAATTCATGAGTAATATGAAAAGAGACTATGGAGCCTCATTACAATCCATTCTTCTCAGACATATGCATGTATTAGCCACATCTCTTCTTAGAGATAACTACCACCATTCGAGTAAGTTTCAGTTCTGCAATATTACAGTTTCATCCTATTTCATTATTTAATAGAAGATATTGTTCACTGAATATTTGTTTTATTCTTCCTATCTCTGTGTTTATCGTATTCAGTCTCTAATTACTTCATTCTTATCCTAAATCCATATCAATGGTATCAGAGTGGTCTTCTCTTCATTTATTTTTCTTCCTGCATGTCCCCGAAAAGGTCTGGGTACAATAACTTGGGACTCAAACCAATCGATCCATTACTAGATCGGTTTCCCCGAGCCCAACAAAAACACATGGGAGACAAAAATAAATATGATGGAGCAGGAGATCCTATTAAAAAAATTCTCGAGGAAGCCCTCATGCAATAAAGGAATGAAATGATGGACAACTTCGCACAAATACTTCGACAGATGCCCACTGGAGAAGCATCTTCATTAGGCATCCATGAAACCCCCTTCAAGGTATAGGTAAATTTTTATATTCCATTATTATAAGGACTGATAGATTTGGATGCTGTATATAAATGGTTAAATATTCTCGAAGGATATTTTTTGGTCCATAAATTTTCCAATCGGGAAAAGATCACTTTTTCACTCCTCAAGGTCGTTCCCGATGTTAAAGACTGGTGGGATACCTACTCTAAGCAAAGGGCCATGGAGGAATCTGCAATTTGTGTGGTGGCCCCTACATGGGATTCCTTCTAGGATGCCATTAAACAATAATACTACCATGTTGGAAGATATGAGGACCAGTACACCAGATAGACCACCCTATGTCAAGAAAGGAACTAGGCAGTACCAGAGTTCACCAATATTTTCCATACCCTCCACACAAAATTGGGTATCAAATATTATGAAAATCATCTGGTTCTCAAATACCACGACTGTTTGCATAGATACATTCAAACAGAAATGGAGTTCTTGGACATCACCTTATTGGGCACAACTTATAGATACAATGTCATGATCGAGCATAAATTTAAGTAGAAACGATGAGAGTTTAGATCTACAAACCCCTAACAGCCGAAGCAGGAAAAAGGAAACCCCAACCCACACAGCATGGGACCAAGTAGCGATGGTTTCCCTCAGAACAATCCATCCAAGCTGAAAGAAAATAAGGGCAACGAGAAGATGAAGAATGACACGGGAAAATGGTGTGAGTACCATAAAAGTCCTTGGCACAACACTGACGAATGCCACTCCAAGTAGTCCCTCGTGGCCGAGCTGAAGGATTTTGATTCAGATTTTGAATTTGATTCTGAGTCAAATCTCAAAGGAGGGAAGTGGATTATCTATGTTGAACCCAGTTCCATGGTCGATACCAAAAAAGTCCAACCAAGCAAACCAGAAGAACCAAATGAAGGGGAACACCTCTTTCACTCACAGATGTGGGTCAATGGGGATCTGATTCACTTCATTGTCGACAGCAGTATTCAGAAGAACCTGATTTCAGTAGAGGTCATCAAGCAGCTGAACTTTCCAATGACACTGCACCCGAAACCCTACACCATCGGCTGGCTTCGTCAAGGAAGAGATATTTGTGTCAGCCAACAATGTTGTATATCCTATGACATCAAGCCTTTCAAAGATTAGGTATTGTGTGACATTTCTCCCCTTGAAGTTTGTCATATTCTTTTAGGACAACCATATTTTTGTAAGTGGCATGTTGTGTATGAGTCTAGACCCCAAAGTGTTATTATTACTTTGGTTAGACAATTGTACATGATCCCAGAGGTGGCACCGTCTACTGCTATTTCTTTAATCTATGATAAGAAATGCAGTAAGGTCATTTCACATACTGAGAAGTTCATCTTCTTTGTGATCCATGCTCACATTAAGTAGAAGGTCACTGCCACATTCATGGCCTCTAAACAACACCTCTCTTTGAAGCAAAAGAAAGTGGACGAGATCATGGAATAATACAGATACATCTTCATCTCTCCTACAGGGTTATCGACACACTGCCAAGTCAAGCATCCAATTGATCTGAACCTTGGTGCACCTCTACCTAATGGACAAGTCTATTGATGCTCGTTGATGGAGAATGGCGAAATCAGGCATCAGATCCAAGATCTTATTCAAAAGGGGCACATCAGACCTAGCTCCTCCCCTTGCAGAAGCCCGATTGCACTGGTGTAGAAGAAGGATGAGACTTGGCGAATCTACATTCATTACAGATCCTTAAACAAAATCACAGTTAGGAACCGCTATCCCATTCCCACGATTGATGACCTTCTTGACCAACTCAAGGGGGGAAATTTCTTCAGTGAGATCAACCTAAAGTCTGGCTACCACCAGGTTCCCATCGAACCAACGGATGTATGGAAGACAACCTTCAAGTCTAAGGAAGGTCTCTACGAATGGCTAGTCATGCCCTTTGGCTTAAGAAATGCACCAGCCACTTCCATGAGGTTGATGGACGATGTATTGATAACCTTCACCAACTCCTTTTTGGTAGTATATTTTGAGGACATCCTCATCTTCAACAGAATGTTGGAGGAGCACATGCGGTATATTGAACAGGTTTTGAGCACTCTGTAATAGCACAAGATTTATGCCAACTTGGAAAAATGATCTTTTGGCATGAACATGGTGCAATACTAGGGCTAAATTGTTGATGAGCATGGGGTACATGTTGATCCATCTAAGATCCAAGTCATTCATGACTGACTAGCCCTGACCACACTGACCGAGCTTTGGAGATTCTTAGGACTCTCCAATGTTTACCAACAGTTCATGTTGGGATTCTCCCATATTGCCTGGGCCCTCATCCAGTTGACAAAGGGCGGTGGTAGGGCCAAGTTCATGTGGGGGAAGAAGAAACATTGAGCATTCGATGATATGAAACATCGTCTATGCTCATCTCCAGTACTCTCTTTGCCCAATATGCAAGAACCATTCTATATTGAGACTGATGCATCTGACTATGTTGTGGGTGCATTTCTCATTCAGAATGGTCATCCGGTGGCATACCATAGTGAGACACTCTATGATACTATCCGTAAATACCCCACCTATGACAAGGAAATGTACTTGATTGTGCAAGCCTGTCGTCAATGGAAAAAATACATTCTGGGGATAGAGATGATCATACACACTGATCACAAGCCTCTACAATTTATACAGACAGAGGGGAAATTGTAGAACGACTGCCATCAAAAGTGGTCCACCTACTTGCAACAGTTCCATATCAACATCAAGTATAAGACAAGTGTCTCCAATCATGTCGTTGACTGCCTCAGTAGGCCTCATGTGGTTTCACTTGGCACTATGCTCCATTCCTATGGACATGAAACATCAAAGTGGCCCCAAATTTACCAGTAATATCTGGACTTCGCCACCACATATCATCTCATGGGTGCAGGCGCCACTGTCACTGATATTCAAATTCAGGATGGAATCTTATGACACTTGGGCCATCTCTTTGTTCCTAAAAGTGAGTGTGAAAATATGATTTGAGAATCCCACTACAGTCTAGTGGCAGGACATTTTGGCGTAGAGAAAACTATGTTCGTCCTTTAGAAACATTTTTATTGGCCAAAAAATCGACTGGACATCAGCAAGTATATCATATCTTGCACTTCCTGTGCCATTGCCAAGTCAGCCATCAAGAAGAAAGGCATAGACACCCCTCTTCCTATTCTTGAGAAGACATCATAGTCCATATCCATGGATTACATTTATGGGTTTCCGTCCACCAAGCACGGAAATGACTACGTTTTTGTGGTCGTTGATCGATTTTCGAAGGTGGCCATCCTCACAGCCTATAAGAAGACTGTCACAACAGTCGATACTTCCAAGATCTTCTTTAAACGATTTTGGGTTCACTTTGGGATACCACTGACCCTCATCTCCGACTAAGACAATAGGTTCCTTGAGACCTTTTGGTTGAATTTTTGGTCTCTGTTGGACACCAAGCTCACAAAATCCACTTTTTTCCACCCCCAAACTGATGGCCAAACTGAGGTCGTCAATTAGATGATTGTCCACACCTGTGCATGTACAATTCTAATCATCCTCGTACATGGGACGAGAGTCTCCCATATGTCCAACACAATTACAATAGGGATCTCCATATTTCCACCAACCATAGCCCATTTCAGGTCGGTCTGTGATTCCAACCCTTGGGACCCATTGATGTTTCACTTCCTCTTGCCACAGCATAGACAGACTCTTCCCCTGATCAATATGCGGTCGACAAAGCCACCAAATTCATTGAGCAAACTCGACACATCCACCAACAGGTCCAGTAGATTTTGCATAAATCCAATGTTAGGTATAAGCAGTGCCATGATAAACACAGGGTACCACACTATTTTTAGGTTGGTGAAAAAGTCTGGTTACATTTGTAGAATGAGTGTCTCACCGGGCCCCATCAGAAGCTTTGACCACTTTTTTATGGGCCTTACACTATCAACAAGGCTGTGGGTAGCAATGATTTTGATCTCAACACTCCACCCTTCCTTGGTCTGCATCTAGTATTCAATGTGGACCTCCTTCGGCCATATTTTCCACCATTATTGGAGACCTCTGAGATTGTCAAACAACTAACACCAATATAGCTCAACCATGACTACATGGAAAGAATCCACCAATTAGATAGTGGACACATAGGTCGATGGTACTCGCCAGCAGCAAATCCAGCTTTATCAGGTTGTCAAGGAAGGGCAACTCCTACACCAAGGCAAGTGGCTCACCCAGGGCCAAATCTAGCAGAAGTTTCCTCACCTGATGGGGGAACTCAATGCAATGGATAAAATTTATTTCTAAGAGGGGATGATTGATCCAGATGGATATTGGTGGCCAACCACCTATTCCAACTGGCTCCTCGTGTCCATTTTTTTTAGCACGTGTTTCTATACTACGTTATAATTGTTAGTTATACACTTCTAGGGTTGTTTGAAGCCTAAAAAATTCTCCAGGTTGATACGGGTGGCCTCTCACCTAATCCAACTGGCCAATTTTGTATGTTTTCATGTCAACACATCTTTTTATACTTTCAGGGATGTTTTGGGGACCTAAACATTGTTTTTTTGGATCACCACAATGAGACTATAGACAGTTAGAGTCTGAAGACAGAATGTGTAGTTCTCTGATATACCTTTCCAATGGGCTATCACGCACCTAAAACGGAGTTCGTATGCAAACGTTATGACCCTAGGAAGTTGAGGTACCAAATTACACCAACTTACCCATAGGGCCCACATGAATTTTGGCATTTCACCTTCTAGGGTTAGGTTTTTGGATAACTAGGGTTTTGTCATTCATGAGTAATATGAAAATGGCCTATGGAGCCTCATTGTAATCAATTCTACTTAGATGGATGTGTGTAGCAGCCACATATTTTCTCAGAGATATCTACCACCATTTGACTAAGTTTCAGTTCTGCAGTTTTACAGTTTCAGCCTATTTCATTATTTAATAGAAGATATTGTTCACTGAATATTTGTGTTATTATTCCTATTTATATGTTTATGGTATTTAGTCTGTAATTAGTTTGTTCCACTCCTATATCTGGATCATTGTATCATAGCGGTACACCAGATGACACCACCCTACACCAGATGGAGCACCCTACATTAAGAAAGGGACCAGACAGTACCAGACTTCACCAATATTTTCCATACCCTTCGCACCAAATTGGGTATCAAATATTTTGAGTGTCATCTAGTGCTCAAATACCTCGGTTGTTTGCATAGATACATTCAAACAAAAATGGAGTTACTATAAATCACCTCATTGGGCACAACTTATAGATATGCTGTCAAGATCAAGCACAAATTTAAGAAGAAACAACGAGATTTTGGATTTGAAAACCGCTCACAGTCTAAGTAGGGAAAAGGCAACCCCAACCCACACATCAGGGGACCAATTTGTGATGGCCTCCCTAAGGACAATCCATCCAAGCTGCAACAAAAGAAGGGAAAAGAGAAGACGAAGAAGGACACGAGAAAATGGTGTGAGTACCATAAACGTCCTTGGCACAACACCGACGAATGTTTCTCCAAGCAGTCCCTCGTGGCCGAGCTGAAGGGTTCTGAGTCAGAGGCTAATTCTAATTCCAAGTCAAATCCTGAAGGAGTGAAGTGGATTATCGATGTTGAATGAAGTGCCTCGGTCGCTACCACCAAAGTCTAGCCAAGTGAACTAGAAGAGATAGAGGAGGGAAACACCCTTTTCTCTCATAGATGTGGGTCAAGGGGGCTCAGATTAAATTCATTGTCAACAATGATAGTCAGAATAATATGATTTCAATAGAGTTCTTCGAGCGGATGAACCTGCTAATGAAACCACACCTGCAACCCTACACCATCGGTTGGCTTTGTCAAGGAAGAGATCTCCGTGTCATCCAACAGTGTCGTCTTTCCTATGGCATCAAGTCTTTCAAAGATGAGGTATTATCTGATGTTTCTCCCCTTGATATTGGTCATGTTATTTTAGGAAAACCATATTTTTGGAAGCTTCATGTTGTGTATCAGTCTAGAACCCACAGTGTTATTATCACTTTGGGTAGACAATTGTACAGGATCCCAGAGGTGGAAATGCCTACTGCTATTTCTTTAATATTTGTTATGAGATGCACTAAGGTCATTTAATAGACCTAGAAGTTCATCTTCTTTGTGATCTGTGTTCATAGTAAGTAGAACATCACTGCCACATCTGTGGCCTCTACACAACAACTCTCTTTGCAGCAGAATCAAGTGGATGGGATCGTGGAAGAATACAAAGACATCTTCATCTCACTTACAGGGGTACCGAAACACTACCAAGTCAAGCATCCAATTGATCTGACCCCTGGTGCACCTCTACCTAATGGACCAGTCTATCGACACTCGCTGAAGGAGAATGAAAAAATCAAGCTTCAAATCCAAGAACTTCTTCAAAAGGGGCACATCAGAACCAACTTCTCCCTTATGAAATCCCAATTGTACTGGTGTATAAGAAGGACGGGACTTGGCTACTCTGCATTGATTATAGAGAATTAAACAATATCGCATTCAAGAACCGCTATCCCATTCCCAGGATTGATGACCTTCTTGACCAACTCAAGTGGGAAAAGTTCTTCAGCAAGATTGACCTAATGTCTATCTACCACCAGGTTCCCATCGAACCAATGGATGTTTGGAAGACAACCTTCAAGTCGAAGGAAGGTTGATGGATGATGTATCGAGACCCTTCACCAAAGCCTTTGCGGTATTATATTTGGATGACATCCTCATCTTCAGCAAAATGTGGGAGGAGCACATGCGGCATATTCAATAGGTTTTGAGCACTCTACGGCAGCACAAGATTTATGCCAACTTGGAAAAATTATCTTTTGGCATGAACAAGGTCCAATACCTAGGATACATGGTTGATCAACATGGGGTAAATGTTGATCCAACTAAGATCCAAGTCATCTGTGACTGGCCAGCCCAACCATACTGACCGAGCTTCGAAGATTCTTAGGACTCGCCAATTTTTACAGGTGGTTCGTGTTGGGATTCTCCCATATTTCCTGGCCCCTCAGCTAGGTGACCAAGGGCAGTGGTAGGGCCAAGTTCATGTGGGGGAAGGAGCAACAAAAATTATTCAAATATCTGAAACATATTCTGTGCTCCTCTCTAATACTCTTCTTTCTCGATCTGCAAAAACCATTCGATATTGAGACTGATGCATTTGACTGTGTTGTGGGCACAATTCTCACTCAGGATGGGCATCCGATGGCATACCATAGTGAGACATTCTTCGATACTATCCATAAATACCCCACCTATGACAAGAAAATGTATTGAATTGTAGAAGCCTATCGTCAATGGAAACATTACATTCTGGGGACAAACATGATCATACACACTGATCACAAGCCTCTGTAGCTCATACAGACACAAGGTAAATTGCAGAACGACCACCATCAAAATTGCTCCACCTACCTGAAACAACTCCATCTCAACATCAATTATAAGAAAGGTATCTCCAATTGTGTCACTGACTACATTAGTCAGCCTCATGTGGTTGCACTTAGCATTGTTCTCCATATCTATGGACATGAAACATCAGAGTGGGCCCAACTTTACCAACAAGATTTGGACTTCATGAACACATATCATCTCTTGGGTGGAGGTGCCACTATCACTAATTTTCACATTCAGGAAAGAATTTTATGCCACCTGGGCCATCTCTGTGTTCCTAGAAGCGAGCATGTAAAGTTGATTTTGGAACCCCACTATAGTTGGGTGGAAGAACATTTTGGCATAGATAAAATTGTGGCCGTCCTTCAGAAACATTTTTATTGGCCAAAAATCCACCTGGATGTCAGCAAGTATATCAGATCTTGCACTGCCTGTGCCATTTCCAAGTCATCCATCAAGAAGCAAGGCTTATACACCCCTTTGCCTATTCCTGAGAAGTTGTGGGATTCGATCTCCATGGATTACATGTCTGGTTTGTCATCCACCAAGCACGAAAATGACTGCGTGTTTGTGGTCATTGATTGGTTTTCGAATATGGCCATCATCACAGCCTGTAAGAAGAATGTCACAGCAACCGATACTACCAAGTGCTTCTTTGAACGAGTTTGGGTTCACTTTGGGATACCAAAGACCATCATCTCTAACCGAGACAACAGGCTCCTCTAAAACTTTTGGTCAAGTCTTTGCTCTCTGTTGGACACCAAGCTCACAAAATCCACTTCTTTCCATCCCCAAATTGATGGCCAAACCGAGGTCGTCAATCAGATCATTGTGCACATCCTACGCATGTACAATTTTAAGATTCCTCATACATGGGATGAGAGTCTCCCATATGTCCAACACAGTTACAAGAAGGCTCTCCATAGTTCCACCAGCCATAGCCCATTTCTGGTGGGTCTCAGATTACAATCCTTGGGACCCGTTGATGTTACACTTCATCTTGCCACCACACAGACATAATCTTCACCTGATCTTTCTACAGTCGCTCAAGCCACCAGATTCATTGACTAGATTCAACACAGATGCCAATAGGTCTAGGATATTTTTCATAAATCCAATGCTAAGTAAAAGACACACCATGATAAACACAGGGTACCACAACAGTTTCAGGTTGGTGACAAAGTATGGTTACATTTGCAGAAGGAGCATCTCACCAGGCCCCATCAGAATCTTCGACCATTTATTTATGGGTCTTACACTATCACCAAGGCCATGGGTAGCAATTATTTTGAGATCAACACTCCACCCTTCCTTGGTCTGCATCCAATATTCAATGTGGACCTCCTTTGGCCATATTTTCCACCATTATTGGACACCTCTGAGATCACCGAACAACTGACACCAACAGATCTCAAACTTGACTGCATGGAAAAATCATCCATTAATCGGATAGTGGACACACAGGTCAAGGGAACTCACCAACAACAAATCTAGATTTTTCAGGTTGTCAAGGCAATGCAACTCCTACACCAAGGAAGTGGCTAACCCAGGGCCAAATCCAACAGAAGTTTCCTCACCTAATGGGGGAACTCAACGCAATGGAGACCATTTCTTCCTAAGGGGGGAGGATTGATTCAGATGAATATTGGTGGCCACCCACCTATTCCAACTGGCTCCTCGTGTCTGTTTTTGCTCATCACGTCTTTCTGTACAGCTTTATAGTTGTGAGTTATACACTTCTAGGGATTTATGAATCCTCACACATTATCCAAGTGGATACAACTGACCTCTCTCCTAATCCAACTAGCCTATTTTTTATGTTTTCATGTCAACACATCTTGTTGTACTTTCAGGGATGTTTTGGGGCCCTATACATTGTTTTTTTGGCTCACCATAGTCAAACTATAGACATAGTCAGAGTCTGACACCATAATGTGTAGTTATCTTAAATAACTTTCCAACGGGCTATCACGCGCCTAAAATGGAGGTCATATGCAAAATTTATGACCCTAGGAAGATGAGGTACCAAATTACAACAACTTATCCATAGGGCCCACATGCATTTTGGAATTTCACCTTCTAGGGTTAGGTTTTTGGATGTCTAGGATTTTGGTGTTCATGAGTAATACAAAAAGTTCCTATGGAGCCTCATTGTAATCCATTCTGGTCATAAAGATGCACTTTAGCAACCACATCTCTTCTCAAAGGTAGATACCACCATTCGAGAAAGTTTCAGTTCTGCAGTTTTACAGTTTCAACCTATTTCATTATTTAATAGAAGATATCATTCACTGAATATTTGTGTTATTCTTCCTATCTCATAGTTTGTAATCAGTTTGTTCCGCTCCTAAATGTGGATCAGTGGTATCAGAGTGGTTTTCTCTTCATTATTTTTTCTTCGTGCATGTCCCTGACAAGGTCTGCTTACAAGAAGTTGGGACTCGAACCAATCGAGCCATTACCAGATCAGTCGCGCTGAGCCAGAAAAAAACCCATGGGAGACTAAAATAAATATGAAGGAGTAGGATATCCTATTAAAATGTTTCTCGGGGAAGCCTTTGCACGACAAAGGAAGGAAATGATGGACAACTTCCCGCATAGCCTTAGATGGTTTCCCATGGGAGAAGAATCTTCATCAGGTGGCCATGAAAATCCCTTCAAGGTATAGGTAAATTTTGATATTCCATTATTTGAAGGACTAATAGATGTGGATGTTGTAGATAAATGGTTAAATATATTCAAAGTTTATTTTTCGGTCCACAATTTTTCCGATCGGGAAAATATCACTTTTTCACTCGTCAAGGTCGTTCCCCATGTTAAAGACTGGTGGGATACCTACTCTGAGCAAAGGGTCGTGGAGGAATATGAAATTGTTATGGTGGCCCCTACATGGGATTCCTTCTGATACACCATTAAAGAACAATACTACCCTGTTGGAACCTATGAGGACCAGTACACCAGATGGACCACCCTATGTCAAGAAAGGGACCAGATAGTACTAGACTTCACCAATATTTTCCATACCCTCCACACCAAATTGGGTATCAAATATTATGAGCGTAATATGGTGCTCAAATACCGTGGTTGTTTCGATAGATACATTGAAACAGAAATGGAGTTCCTGGAGATCACCTCATTGGGCACAACTTATAGATACGTTGTCAAGATTGAGCAGAAATTTAAGTAGAAATGGTGAGAGTTTGGATCTGCAAGCCCCTCAGGGCTAAAGTAGGGAAAAGGAAACCCCAAAACACATAGTAGGGGACCAAGTCACGATGTCCACCCTCACGAAAATCCGTCCAAGCTGCAACACAAGAAGGGAAATGAGAAGACAAAGAAGGACATGGGAAAATGGTGTGAGTACCATAAAAGTCCTTGGCACAACATCGATGAATGACGCCCCAAGTGGTCCCTTTTGGATGAGCTGAAGGTTTCCAAGTCAGAGGCAAATTCTAATTCCAAGTCAAATTCTGAAGGAGGAAAGAGGATTATCGATTTTAAACCCAGTTCCATGGTCGCTGCCACCAAAGTCCGACCAAGAAAACTAGAAGAACTAGATGAAGGGGAACGCCTCTTTCACTCGCAGATGGGGTCAAGGGGGCTTTGATTCACTTCATTGTTGACAATAGTAGTTAGAAGAACCTGAATTTAGCATAGGTCATCAAGCGACTAAAACTTCCAATGACACCACATCAGCAACCCTAAACCATCGGCTGGCTTCATCAAGGAAGAGATCTATGTGTCAGACAACAGTGTCGTCTGCCCTACGACATCAAGCCTTTCAAAGATGAGGTACTGTGTGATATTTCTCCCCTTGAATTTTGCCATGTTCTTTTAGGACAACCATATTTGTGGAAGCATCATGTTGTGTATGAGTCTAGACCCCACATTTTTATTATTACTTTAGGGAGACAAATGTACAGGATCCTAGAGGTGGCACCGGCTACTGTTATTTCTTTAATCTATGCTAAGAAATGTAATAAGGTCATTTCACAGACCAGGAAGTTCATCTTCTTTATGATCCATGATCACATTTAGCAAAAGGTCACTACCACATCTGTGGCCTCTACAAAACACCTCTCTTTGCAGCAAAAGCAAGTGCACAGGATCATGGAAGAATACAGAGACATCTTCGTCTCACCTACAAGGGTACCGACACAATGCCTAGTCAAGAATCCAATTGATCTGATCCCCGGTGCACATCTACCTAATGTCTATCGATGCTCTCTGATGGAGAATGATGAAATCAGGCATCCTCTCCAATATCTTCTTCAAAAGGGGAACATCAGACTCAACTCCTCCCCTTGCAGAAGCTCGATTGTATTTGTCCAGAAGAAGGACAGGACTTGGCGACTCTGCATTGATTACAAAGCCTTAAAAAAAATCACAGTCAGGAACAACTATCCCATTCCCAGGATTGATGACCTTCTTGACCAACTCAAGGGGGTAACTTTCTTCAGCAAGATTCACCTGAAGTCTGGCTACCACCAGGTTCCCATAGAACCAACAAATGTCTAGAAGACAGCCTTCAAGTCTAAGGAAGGTCTCTACAAACGACCAATCATGTCCTTTGGCTTAACAAATGCACCAATCACTTTCATGAGGTTGATGGACAATGTATTGAGACCCTTCACCAACTCCTTTTTGGTAGTATGTTTGGATGACATCCTCATCTTCAACAGAACGTGGGAGGAGCACATGCGACATATTCAGTAGGTTTTGAGCACTTTGCGGAATCACAAGCTTTATGCCAACTTGGAAAAAATCTCTTTTGGCATGAACATGGTCCAATACCTAGGCTACATTGTTGATGAGAATGGGGTACATGTTGATCCAGCTAATATCCAAGTCATTCGTGATTGGCCAGCCCCTACCACACTGACTGAGCTTCAGAGCTTCTTAGGACTCACCAATTTTTACCGACGGTTCATGTTTACATTCTCCCGTATTTCCTGGGCCCTCATCCAAGTGACCAATCGCGGTGGTAGGGCCAAGTTCATGTGGGGAAAGGAGAAACAATTTTCATTCGAAGATCTAAAACATTTTTTGTGATCATCTCCATTACTTTCCTTGCCCTATCTGTAACAACCATTTGAGATTGAGACTGATGCATTTGACTATGTTGTGGGTGCAATTCTCACTTAGCATGAGCATCTTGTGGCATACCATAGTGAGACACTCTTCGATACTATCTGTAAATAACCCACCTATGACAAGGAAATGTATTCCATTGTACATGCGTGTCGCCAGTGGAAACATTACATTTTTGGCATAGAGACGATCATACACACTAAACACAAGCCTCTGCAGTCCATATAGACACAAGAGAAATTGCAGACTGACCACCATTAGAAGTGGTCCACCTACTTGTAGCAGTTCCATATCAAAATCAAGTATAAGACAGGTATCTCCAATTGTGTCATTGACTGCTTTAGTCTACCTCCTATGGATTCACTTAGCACTATGCTCCATTCTTGTGGACATGAAACATTGGAGTCGTCCCAACTTTACCAGCAAAATCCAGATTTCGCCACCACATATCATCTCTTGGGTATAGGCACCACTGTCATTGATTTTCACATTCAGGACAGACTCTTATGCCACCTAGCCCATATCTGTGTTCCTGAAAGAGAGCGTTCAAAGAGGATTTGGGAAGCCCACTACAGTCGGGTGGCAGGACATTTTGAAGTAGAGAAAACTATGGTCATCCTTCAGAAACATTTTTGTTGGCCAAAACTTCGACTGGAATTCAACAAGTATATTACATATTGCACTGCCTGCGCCATTGACAAACCAGCCATCAAGAAGAAAGGATGATACACCCCTCTTCCTATTCCTAAGAAGTCATGGGAGTCCATCTCCATGGATTACATGGTTGGTTTTTCATCCACCAAGCAAAGAAATGACTACGTGTTTGTGGTCATTGATCGGTTTTCGAATATTGTAACATACCCGACCACCCTTTGGCCAGGTCACACTATGTCAAAGAACTCTTACTGTTCTCTCTTTGCAGAAAAGGTCATAACATACCCAGGTTCAACTGAGCAGTGCTACTTAAAATTTTACTTCTATGGACATATATATATCAAACTGCATGCAATTACACATAAACATACAACACTCTTGCAGAAGCGTTACATATAAACGTAAAGGATCATCACATTTTGTAATCATACTATTTCATATTGAATCGACAGTAAAAACAGACATATAGCCTATAAAGGGGAATACCCTTAAACATACTGGCAATTATAGTCGCACATGCCATAACCCATAAAATATACACACAAATAATAATGCAGTATGTGAATTCATAACACAATTGGTACTTATCTTAGTAGGAATGTCACCAACTACATGCAAACTGTCCACAAACCTCCTAGATTTAGACTACATTGTTCATCACTCTCAATAGTGAGTCAACCCCGAGCTGGGACTAGACTCTACTCGGGTAAGGGATTCATAACCAGGCTAACGATTCATGGTCAACCGAAAAGACTCCATCTCAAGTGTTCACTCAACCACAGCCTACAACCTCTCATTCCCCATATGCCTATCCCACCCAAGGAAGTGTGCCCCTTCTCTGCTCAACAGTCCTTTGATTGCCCCACTTCCCTTACAAGGATTTAGCAACAGGTCGGAATAGAAGTCTCAGAGCACTGTAGCTATAGTTTAGCACCTTCAGGAAATCGATCCCCAACAATTCTCTCGCTTAGAGAATTTCTCACGGGCCTGAAAACCCACCTCTTCAATCCCGTTCCCAAGATGATAGGCAAACCAACAGGAATGGCTATCGAACTAGTCTGGTTACGGTGGTAGGAAGATACGAGGATAGATCAATGACTGACGGAATGTATCTGGGATAATGGTTCTCTGGTCGAAAGAAAAATGGTAAGATTCTGAGCAATTATTCCCACCCCCCCCTGAACAATGGAAGCTCCCCCCTCAAAGGAACTAAGTCTCGGCAGTAAGTATGCATGTCTCCAACTTGACACTTGTCATGTTGGAAGCTACTCTGGTACACTTGTCCCCTACTTTAGGACTTAGGATAAATTAATTATCCGTACTTTATGTTTTTAAGAAATATTAATATAATATTTATTTCCGGCTTTAAGATCTCTAGATTAGCCCTGTTCTTAACTTTAGGCCCTCCCTTTCCATAATTGGTGGAATGTAGTCCCCCATCTCTTTTATTGTGGTCGGTCTACACGCAACGATGTATTTTATATTAATCATGAGACATATACAAAATAGGTGCACTAGCCTTTAACATCTAGGTGCTCTGGCCTAATTCCAAAACATAAGCATCCCAACTTATAGTACTGGCTCACCAACCTATAATACATATCATATACACAAAGGTTCGCTTACCTTAGTATTACATGCACTTTATTTACTGCGCGCGGTATTCGCTGACTTCAAGGTTGCATGCACTTTAGTTACTGTGTGTTGTATCCGTTGACTTCAAGGTTGCGCGCACTTTAGTTACTACGCAGTTCCTGCGTGCACTATGCCATGAAAGGTGCATTACCAAATTATGTCTAAATAGCTCACCAGCTTAAGTATACATGTTTTACATTTATAATTGGGTTCGGTCGACGGATATTACAATCCCCTCCCCTTATTTATGCACTGTCCTCAGTGCATCATGTACCCATATACAAAAAAAAATTCAAATTTTTTCAAAAATATGCGGGTATTCTACCCGCATTGCATCGTCATGCTCCCAAGTAGCGTCTTCAGGACCGTACCAGGTCCATTGGACCTTTACAATCCCTATGGATCGATTCCGGAGCTGTTTGATTTTCTTGTCCAAAATGTGCACCAGATGCACTTGAAAAGTGCCTTTTTGCTCCACCTGAATCACATTCAAATCAATAACGTGATTAGCATTAGGTATATATTTATTTAACAATGATACATGGAATACATTATGAATAGACATAGATGCAGGCAATGCAATCATATAAGTAACTGGTCCAATCTTCTCTAGGATTTCAAATGGTCCACAAAATCGGGCTGCCAACTTGGCGTAGCTTCCTAGCTTCAAGTAACTCCTGTTGTTTTTCACTTTCAGGAAAACATGATCACCCACTTTGAATTCTCTATGGATTATGTTCTTATCAGCGTAAATTTTCTGCCTGTCTTGGGCAGCTTTCAAATTCTACTTAATTTTATCATTTGGTCCTCCATATCTTTGAGAAACTTTGGCCCAACTATTGTCCTATCAGCTGGATTATCCCATCTCACTGGAGTATTGCACTTTCTGTCGTAAAGTGCTTCAAATGGTCTCATCTTCAATGATGATTGATACCCATTGTTGTAAGAAAATTCTACCAAATGTAGATAGTCTTCCCATTTTTATGGTTTATCCATCACATACATCCTCAACATATCTTCTATCACTCTGTTCACCCTTTCTGTCTATCCATCCGACTTGGGATGATAAGTTGTACCAAAGTTTAGATTCGTTCAGAATCCTTTGAACAATCCTTTCCAGAAATTCGAGGTGAATTTTGGGTCTTTGTCGAACACAATTGTTTTAGGAATTTTGTGCAATCTTGCCACTTCCTTTATGAAAATATCAACAACATCTGTTACCTTGTTAGTATTTTTTAGTGGAATAAAATGGGCATATTTGGTAAGCTTGTCCACCGCCACCATGATCGAATCATGTAGCTTGCCTATTCTGGGCAATCCTGTAATAAAATCCATTATCACCACTTCCCACTTCCATTCAAGAATGGGAAAAGGTTGCAGAAACCCTGTTGGGTGCCTATGCTTAGCTTTAACTTTCTGGCATTCCATACATCTAGCGATGTATTCAACGATCTCTCTCTTCATACCTAGCCAAAATTATTGGCTCTTGACCACTGCCATTGTTTTCTGATATCCAGGATGCCCTGCATAAGGAACATTATGCATCTCATGCAAAATCATATGTTTCAAGTCCTGGACATTTGGTACAAAAATCCTATTCTTGTGCAGCAGTATTCCATCTATTCCCAAATTATAAGTGTCCATCTTCTGTGGCTTCTTACCTTGTTGTAGCTTTGCTACCAATTCTCTGTACTGTAGGTATGCATTTGCAGCCTCCAGAATCTTATTTTTAATATCAGTCTGATACATGCTAATGGTTGTATCATGTAGCTCATGCACCCTCCTGCTGAGTGCATCAACCACTTTATTCTTTTTTCCCTTGATATGATTTATACCAAAGTCGTATTCACTTAAAAATTCTATCCATTTTCTTTGCCTAGCATTTATGTTTGGCTGATCAAATATTTCAGACCGTTATGGTCTTTTCTTAGTTCAAACCTTTTTCCCATGAGGTAGTGTCTCCATTTCCTCAAGGCATGCACTATGGCTGCCAAATCCAAATAATGAGTGGCATAGTTTCTTTCATGCTCCTTCAACTTCCTTGATTCATATCATATCACAAATCCATTTTTACTAAGGACTCCACCAAGTCCTTCTTTACATGCATCTGTGCATACAATGAAGTCTTCATTTGGTTCTTCAATCCTTAGTATTGGAGCACTTGCCAATAATTGTTTCAAATGTTGGAAACTCCTTTCACAGTCTGACATCCACTAAAACTTCATACTCTTTCTTTGCAAGGAAGTGATTGGGTGTGCTATCTTTGAGAATCCTCCAATGAATCTCATGTAGTATCCTCCAAGGCACATGAATGATCTGACCTCTGTCACATTCTTTGGTGCTGACCATTCTCTAATGTCTTCTATCTTCTCAGGGTCCACTACTATCCCATCTTTTGAAATGATATGCCCCAAATAATGAATTTGTTTCTGATAAAATGAGCACTTGCTCAATTTGGCATACAACTGGCACTCCCTCAATACTTGCAAAACCATTCTCAAATGATGTTCATGCTCTTCCTCTGACTTAGAATATATAAGAATGTCATATAAGTAGACAATGACAAACTTGTCCAAATATTCTCAAAAAACCCCATTCATTAAGCACATGAAAACAACTGGTGCATTCGACAACCCAAATGGCACCACTGTGAACTCATAATGACCATACCTTGTCCTAAAGGCGGTCTTGTTGATATCTTCTTCTTTAATCCTTAACTGATGGTATCCTGATCTGAGATCTATCTTTGAAAATATCTTTTCATCCTTCAATTGATCAAAGAGATCATCGATCCTTGGCAGAGGATACTTGTTCTTTACAGTCACTTTATTCAACTATCTAAAATCAATGCACAATATTAACGTTCCATCTTTATTTTTCACAAATAAGACTAGGGCACCCCAAGCTGACACACTTGGGCATATATACCCCTTCTTCAGAATTTATTCAAGTTGCATTTGCAACTCCTTCAATTATGGTGTACTCATTCTGTAAGGAGTCTTGGACACAGGAGCTGCACCTAGTGTCAGATTTATAGAGAAATCAATATCTTTCTTTGGGGGTAGTCCTGGTACCTCCTTGAATACATCTTCAAACTCTTTCAGGACTGTATAATCCTCCAAATTTGGCATCTTGTCTTTAGGTGTCTCCTCCATATGAGCTGCAAAAATTTGACATCCTTTTCTATTACATTTCTTCAACTGCAATGATGAAATTTCTCTAACGGTTAATGCCTTGGGAATTCCCTGCACTCTCCTTTGGTTCCCTTCCTCATCCAAGAAAGTGAATTCTTTGTTATGACAATCCAATAGATCATGATGTGGGTCCAACGAATCCATCCCAATTAGACAGTCATAGGAACCTAAAGGTAAGATGTTCAAATATGCCTTGGTGTTTAGTTCATTCATGTCCATGAGACATGACTTAAGCATCTCATTAACCTTTATTTTGGCTCCTGTAGCCAGTTGTACCAACCAATATTTTACATGCTTTCTTCTTGGCAATTGTAAACTTTCTACCATCTTAGGATCTATATAATTATGACTAGCTCCTGAATCAATTAAAATAACAATGGTTTGGTTGTTAATCATACCTTCCACTTCAATCATGTGTGATTGATATTATGCTTGCTTGTTATCCAAGGCTGCATAGATCCTTGGCACATTTTTGCCCATGTCCTCCATTGTTTTAGCTTGTTTTACATTATAAAGAGTCCTTCCTTTTTCACCTCTGTGAGGACAATCTCTGAATCTATGATCTCCTTTACAACACCAACATTGAATAGGTGGTTGCCTTGGCCTTTGGCCTTTTGCCTCTATCGTTTTGGGATCTTTAGGAGTTTGTGGTCCCTGTGGAATATTTCTGAAGAATGGTGGTTTAATTACTTTCTTCCTCTGATCCACCTTGAAATTATTTTTGTCTTCCCAAGCTTTTTGGAAAGTTGGCCTTGCTTTCTGTTGAACATATAGGCATTTATCTCACCTTATGGTCTCTTCCAATGTCTTGGGATCATCATACTGTATTTTTTCACTGATGAATGCTGGCAATCCACTCAAATACCTTTGAATTTTAACTGTCTCATCCTTGATGAAAGAGATGTACTTCAACAATTATAGGAACCTTCTTTCATATTCATATATGGTCATGCTTCTGAGCTTGAGTTCAAAGAACTCTTTCATTTTCTTGTCATAATATCTCTTAGTCAAGTATTTCTTCTCAAAATAATTCTTAAATTCCTTCCAAGTAACACTTTTCTCTTTAATGTGTTGCACCTACACAAGTTGATCCCACCACATGGATGCCTTTCCTTTGAGTTGATAGATGGAAATTCTACCCTTTGCATGAGAAGAATAATTGTGCAATTTAAAATACTTTCTCATGCCCAGCAACCATGTTTCTGCATTTTCATCCTTCTTGTGTTCACCATCAAAAGTAGGAGGTTTTATTTTGTTCATTTCTCCTCGTAGCTCATCCACCCCAGACCTCCTATGCTTTCTAACAGGGGATGGACTTGTGCTGCTACCTGTTGTTTTATTGGAATGCTTTGGGGAGTGATGGTTGTGTCTGCTAACACTTCTGATTTCTTTTTCTCATCTGAAGGTTTGTGACTTCCAGATTTTCTTGAGCCACTTTCCTTTTCCAATTTCTTTTCTATTCTGTTCAAACTCTGCAATAAATTCATGTTGAATTCATCCTGCTGCTCTTTGGCTCTCGTAAGTCTTTCATTATTAGCTTTATGGATTTGGACATCATTTTGCAAATTTTTAATGGTCTCTACCATATTCAGGTTTTCATTCCTTTCCTCTCCATGTCCATTGGAGATTGTTCTTTCAATGTCCAAATGGACATTCAACCCTCTGCTCTCATCTTGCTGACTGTAATTTTCCCGTGTCTCTTCCATTCCTATGGATTATGTATTGATCTGATTTGATCTAGTTGTTGTTAATTCTGCAAAATGTGCAACCATTAAAACTTATTAGGCTAACTAAATCATCAATTCAAGGAGAACATGATCCATTTCGGTTCAGTATATACATTAGAATTATTTCTTCTGCTTCTTTGGTGTTATCACCATGACAATTTTTTATTTATTTATTCAAGTCTTGAAAATTTAGCAAGAACTACATCATCACGCAGAGATACATCAAGTGAAATCGATTTGTTGGAACCACTTTTGCCAAAAATTTTATGTCATGCACTTCAATATTTCAAATCCACCATTCATGGGACAGGTGACGATTAGTCAGATCACCCTGTCTCACTCGTTCGGTACTTCACAGCTGTAGGAAGTTAGTGAATGCCGCCATGTAATGAACTCAAAAGATTAATCATTTGAAATGGATTAACCGAGCATGGAAACCCATCGTACTTGTGCGTAAGTCTGTTAGTGGTTCATGATTGAGAATCTATAATTACCAACTCTCGGGTATGGAAGCCTCATCTTTTCCATAAACAAAATAGTCTCCAAACTTGCTCGACCTTTTGATCTCTACAAAGTATTTCAGCGTCCACAAAACTGAACTATATGGACCAAGATAAATCCAATGAGACTGTTTATTCGGGAAACATGCTATCTTTTCCCACAAGCAGGAAGGAAAAGGCGATTGTGCAGATCCTAGCGACTAAATTCCACACAGAACCTGCCATAGACTCGGAATTGGAAGTAAGGCTGAATCCAATTATGAGGGATTTGGTTATCAACAGACCAGATGCTAAGAAGAAATGGAGGAAGCGACAGAAGAAAGAACCCATCGTTGAAGTGGTTGAATGTGTTGGAGAGAATCAACCGGTCTGGTTAGATACTCTTAAGGAGGAGCTTGCTAAGATGAAATGAGTCCTAGAATAAAATTAAGTATATTTCAGCAATTGTTTTGGACAAATGGTGGTAGAGGTAAGGGGCACCAGGGATGATAGACTTGTTCTTATATGGTCCCCTTAAAATAGGACATCTGCTATTTTACATCATTCCCTTTTTGTAATTTTGGGACTAAAAATGAATATATAAGTGCAAAAGAAGATTGTGTACTGCTTATGACAAGATTCAAACTAGTGGTGACATGAATCTCTTTTTCCTTTTATATTATGCATTTCTTGTAAGCTTATTTTTCACTTTCATCTATTTGAATCGAAGAAGTACAAAACTCAGAATTCATTTCATTTGATTGATTCCTTTTAAATAATACTCCGATGCAGTTGGGTATTTCATTTCTTAGAATACCATGCAAAATTTCTATTAAACTCAGACTTGTCATCTTAATTAGTCTCCCAGATGACATTGCATGCATAAATTCAACCCGTACACCCTTATTTATCATGCACAGTAACTCCATCCGGTAAATTGTGATTCCACGCACCTGCATCCACTATACCATTCCTCTTTGTCGCACCAATAACTTGTGTGCACTACTTCTCCGATGCGTGCCAATATCTACTGTGCACTTTTTCTGTATCACACACTGATATTCTACATGCATTTCTCTTTATGCATTGCACCATGCCAAGGTCCATTATGCTTCACTGTGCACAATAATTTGCATGTCCCATTGAATACTATGTCGCTACCGCGCACAATCACCTGCGCACACCTTTGACTACACTGTTGCAATACAACTGATACTCATACTGTGTGCGCACCTACCAAACTCCTCTGTATTTTGTAATACCGTGCACACCACTTGCATCATTACAATGTCTATGCTCACCACGCAATTCTAATTTTAGCGCATGTGTCTACACATGATATTATTCCATGTGGCATCACAATTTACTGCGCGCGCCTACACGCCAACATTTTCCCCGTGTGGTGCCAAAATTTTTCATGGACGTTCTGTGACTTGAAAATTTGGTCACTTCGAAACTAGTCCTTTGATACCATATTGTAAATTTCGCTTCAATTCGAATTGTTTGGCCCATCTAGATTCAGTGTTGAAAACTGAAGCTCTGATACCATACTATAACGTACCCAACCAACCCTTGGTCGGGTCACGCTACATCAGAGAACTCTTACTGTTCTATCTTTGCGCAATAGGTCATAACATACCCAGGTTCAACTGAGTAGTGCTACTTAAAATTTTATTGCTACGGACATATATACACAGACATATATATATATATATATATATATATATATATATATGAAACTACATGAAATTACACATAAACATACAACACTCTTGCGGAAGCATTACATATAAACGTAAACAGATCATCAAATTATGTAATCATACTATTTCATACTGAATCGATAGTAAACACAAACATACAGCCTATACAGGGGAATACCCTTAAACATACTGGCAATTATAGTCTCACATGCCATAACCCCTAAAATATACACGCAAATAACAATGCAGTGTGTGAATTCATAACACAATTGGTACTTATCTTAGTAGTAATGTCATCAACTGCGTGCAGACCATCCACGAACCTCCCAACCTTAAACTACAATGTTCATCACTCTCAACAATGAGTCACCCCCGAGTTGGGACTAGATTCCACCCGAGTAAGGGATTCCTAACCAGGCTAAGGGTTCATGGTCAACCAGAAAGACTCCATCTCAGGTGTTCACTCAACCATAGCCTACGACCTCTCTTTCCCCACATGTTTGTCCCACCTAAGGAAGTGTGCCCCTTCTCTGCTCAACAATCCTTCGAGTGCCCCACTTCCCTTCCAAGGCTTCAGCAACAAGCTGGACCGGAAGTCTCAAATCGTTGTAGCTACAGTTTATTACCTTCAAGAAATCAATCCCCAACAATTCTCTCACTCAGAGAATTGGTCATTGACCTAACAACCCACCTCTTCAATCCCACTCCCAAGCTGACAGGTACACCAATAGGAATGGCTATCGAACTGGTCTGGGTATGGTGGTAGGAATATATGAGGATAGCTCAATGACTGATGGAATGTATCTGGGATAATGGTTCTCTGGTCGAAAGAAAAATGGTAAGATTCTGAGCAATTCTTCCCACCCCCCAGGAACAATGGAAGCTCCCCCCTCAAAGGAAATAAGTCTCAAAAATAAATATGCATGTCTCCAACTTGACACTTGTCATGTTGGAAGCTACTCTATTACACTTGTCCCCTACTTTAGGACTTAGGATAAATTAATTATCCATACTTTATGTTTTTAAGAAATATTAATATAATATTTCTTTTCGGCTTTAATCTCTCTAGCTTAGCCCTGTTCTTAAATTTAGGCCCTCCCTTTCCCTAATTGGTGGAATCTAGTCCCCCATCTCTTTTATCATGGTCAGTTTCTGTGCAGCGATGTATTTTATATTAATCATGAGACATATACAAAATAGGCGCACTGGCCTTTATCATCTAGGTGCTCTGGCCTAATTCCAAAACATAAGCATCCCATCTTATAATACTGGATCACCAGCCTATAATACATATCATATAAACAAAGGTTCATTGACCTTAATATTGTGCGCACTTTAGTTACTGTGCATGGTATCCGTTGAATTCAAGGTTGCGCGCACTTTAGTTACTGTGCACTGTATCCATTGACTTCAAGGTTGCGCACACTTTAGTTACTGCAGAGTTCTTGTGTGCACTATGCCATGAAAGGTGCATTACCAAATGATGTCTAAACAACTCACCAGCTTAAGTATACATGTTTTACATTTATAATTGGGTTTGGCCAAGGGATATTACAAACATTGTCATCCTCATAGCCTGTAAGAAGACTACCACAGCGACCAATACTTCCAAGATCTTATTTTAACGAGTTTGGGTTCACTTTTGGATACCACGGACCATCATCTCCGATTGAGAAATCATGTTCCTCAACACCTTTTGGTTGAGTCTTTGGTCTCTGTTGGACACCAAGCTCAAAAAATACACTTATTTCCACCCCCAAACCAATGGCCAAACCAAGGTCATCAACCGGTTGATTTTTCACATCCTACGCATGTACAATTCTAATCATCGTTGTACATTGGAAGAGAGTCTCCCATATGTCCAACACAGTTACAACAAGGCTCTCCATAGTTCCACTGACCATATCCCATTTCAGGTGGGTCTGAGATTCCAACCCTTGGGAACCATTGATGTTGCACTTACTCTTTCCACTGCACAGATATATTCTTCCCCTGATCAGTCTGCAGTCGACAAAGCCACCAAATTCATTGAGTGGATTCAACACATCCACCAAAGGTCTAGGATATTTTACAGAAATCCAATGCTAAGTACAAGCAACGCCATGATAAACACAGGGTACCACACCAATTTCAAGTTGGCGACAAAGTCTAGTTACATTTGTAGAAGGAGTGTCTCACCGGGCCCCATCAAAAGCTTTGGCCACTTCGTTATGGGCCTTACACTATCACTAAGGTTGTGGGTAGAAATGATTTTGAGCTCAACACTCCACCCTTCCTTGGTCTACATCCAGTATTCAATGTGGAACTCCTTCGGCCATATTTTCCACCATTATTGGAGACCTCTGAGATCGTCGAACAACTGACACCAACAGAGCTCAACCATGACTGCATGGAACAAGAATCCATCGATCAGATAGTGGACACATAGGTCAAGGGTACTCACTAGCATCATATGCAGCTTTATCAAGTTGTCAAGGCAGGGAAACTCCTACACCAAGGAAAGTGGCTCACCCAGGGCCAAATCTAGAAGAACTTTCCTCACTTGATGGGGGAGCTCCATGCAATGGAGACCATTTATTCCTAAGGGGGAAGGATTGATCTAGATGGATATTAGTGGCCACCCATATATTCCAACTGGCTCCTCGTGTCCATTTTTTTCATCATGTGTTTTTGTACTGCTTTATAACTGTGAGTTATACACTTCTAGGGTTGTTTGAAGCATAAAAAATTATCCAGGTTGATACGGGTGGCCTCTCACCTAATATAAATAGCCCATTTTGTATGTTTTCATGTCATCACATCTTGTTATACTATCAGGGCTATTTTGGGGACACATAGGTCAAGGGAACTTGCTAGCAGCAGATCCAACTTTCTCGGGTTGTCAAGGCAGGGCAACTCCTACACCAAGGCAAGTGGCTCACCCAGGGCCAAATCCAGTAGAAGTTTCCTCACCTAATGGGGGAATTCAATGCAATGGAAACCATTTATTTCTAAGGGTTGAGGATTGATCCAGATGGATATTGGTGGCCCCCCACCTATTCCAACTGGCTCTTCGTGTTTTCTATTGTTCAACATGTCTTTCTGTACTACTTTTTAATTGTGAGTTATACACTTCTGGGGATCTCTAAAGCCTCACACATTCTCTAGGTGGATATGGGTGGACTCTCACCTAATCCAATTTCCCTGTTTTGTATTTTTTCATGTCATCACATCTTGTTGTACTTTCAGGGCTATTTTGGGGCCCTAAACATTGGTTTTTTGGCTTGCCATAGTCAGAATGTAAACAAAGTAAGAGTCTGACAAAGAAATGTGTAGTTCTCTGAAAGACCTTTCCAATGGGATATCACGTGCCTAAAACATAGGTCATATGAAAAATTTATGATCTTAGGAAGTTGAGGTACCAAATTACACCAACTTACCCATAGGGCCCACATGACTTTTCGAGTTTCACCTTCTAGGGTTAGGTTTTTGGATGTCTAGGGTTTTGGAATTCATGAGTAATATGAAAAGGACCTATGGAGAATAATTGTAATCCATTATGCTCAAACGGATGTGCGTAGCAACCACATCTCTTCTCAAAGATAGCTACCACCATTCGAGCAAGTTTCAGTTCTGTAGTTTTACAGTTTCACCCTATTTCATTATTTAATAGAAGATATTTTTCACTAAATATTTGTTTTATTCTTCCTATCTCTGTGTTTATGGTAGTCAGTCTGTAATCAATTCATTCCACTCCTAAATCTGGATGAGCAGTATTAAATAAATCTTCTCTTCATTTATTTTCTTCCTGCATGTCCCCGAAAAGGTCTGGGTACAAGAAATTGGGACTCGAACCAATCGATCCATTACCAGATCGGTCGTGTTGAGCCGGACAACAACCCATGGGAGATGAAAACAAAGATGATGGAGCAGGAGATCCTATTAATATGTTTCTCGAGGAAGCCCTCATGTGACAAAGGACCGAAATTATGGACAACTTTGTAGAGATCCTTTGGCAGTTCCCCAGGGGAGAAGCATCTTCATCCGGTGGCCATGTAACCCCCTTCAAGGTACAGGTAAATTTTTATATTCCATTATTTGAAGGACTGATAGATGAATATGTTTTAGATAAATGGTTAAATCTTCTTGAACGATATTTTTCGATCCACAATTGTTTCGATCGGGAATAGGTCACTATTTCACTCCTGAAGGTCATTCCCCATGTTAAAGACTGGTGGGATACCTACTCTGATCAAAGGGCCATGGAGGAATCTGCAATTTGTGTTGTGGCCCCTACATGGCATTCCTTCTGGGACTCCATTAAAGAAAAATACTACCCTATTGCAAGCTACGAGGACCAGTACACCAGATGGACCAACCTACATCAAGAAAGGGACCAGACAGTACCAGACTTTACCAATATTTTCTATACCCTTCACACCAAATTGGGTATCAAATATTCCGAGTGTCATCTAGTGCTCAAATACCATGGTTGTTTGCATAGATACATTCAAATAGAAATGGATTTCTTGGACATCACCTCATTGGGCATAGCTTATAGATGCGCTGTCAAGATCGAGCATAAATTTAAGCTAAAACAATGAGAGTTTGGATCTACAAACCCCAAACAATCGAATCATGGAAAAGGAAACCCCAAGACACACAGTAGAGGAAAAATTTATGATGGTTTCCCTCAGTACAATTCGTCCAAGCCACAACACAAGAAGGGAAACGAGAAGATGAATAAGGACACGGGAAAATGGTGTGAGTAGCATAAAATTCCTTGGCACAACACCGATGAATGTCTCTCCAAGAAGTCCCTCATGGTTGATATGAAGGCTTCCGAGACAGAGGTTGATTCTGATTCCGAGTCAAATCCTGAAGGAGGGAAGTGTATTATTGATGTTGAACCTAGTGCCACGGTCACTAGCACCAAAGTCCGGCCAGGCGAACCATAAGAACCAGAGGAAGGGGAAGGCCTCTTTCACTCACAGATGTGGGTCAAGGGGGCTCCGATTCACTTCATTTTCAACAGTGGTAGTTAGAATATCCTTATTTCAGCAGAGTTAATCAAGTGGTTGAACTTGCCAAAAGCACCACACCCGCAACCCTACACCATCAGCTGGGTTCGTCAAGGAAGAGACCTTTGTGTCAGCCAATAGTGTCGTCTGTCCTATGAAATCAAGCCTTTCAAAGATGAGGTACTGTGTGATATTTCTCCCCTTGAAGTTTTTCATTTTCTTCTAGGACAACCATATTTGTGGAAGCGTCATGTTGTGTATGAGTCTAGACCCTATAGTGTTATTATTACTTTGGGTAGATAATTGTATAGGATCCCAGAGGTGGAACCGCCTACTGCTATTTATTTAATCTCTGCTAAGCAATGCAGTAAGGTCATTTCATAGACTGAAAAAATCGTCTTCCTTGTGATCCATACTCACAGTAAGCATAAGGTTGCCACCACATCCATGGCCTCTACACAACACCTCTCTTTGAAGTAGAATCAAGTGGATGGGATAGTGGAAGAATCCTGAGACATCTTCATCTCACCTACAGGGGTATCAACACACTACCAAGTCAAGAATCCAATTGATCTGACCCCCAACGCACCTCTACCTAATGGACCAATATATCGACGCTCTCTAATGGAGAATGATGAAATGAGGCATTAGATCCAAGAGATTCTTCAAAATGGGCACATCATACCCAACTCCTCCCCTTGTGGAAGCCAGATTTTACTGGTGTAGAAGAAGGACGAGACTTAGCGACTCTGCATTGATTACAAAGCCTTAAAAAAAATCACAGTCAGGTACCGCTATCCCATTCCCAATATTGATGACATTCTTGACCAAATCAAGGGGGAAACGTTATTCAACAATATTGACCTGAATTCTGGCTACCACTAGGTTCCCATCAAACCAATGGATGTCTGGAAGACAACCTTCAAGTCTAAGGAAGGTCTCTACGAATGGATAGTCATTCCCTTTGGCTTAAAAAATGCACCAGCCACTTTCATGAGGTTGATGGATGATGTATTGAGACCCTTCACCAACTCATTTGTGGTAGTATATTTGGATGACATCCTCAACTTCAACAAAACATGTGAGGAGCACATGCGGCATATTCAACATGTTTTGAGCACTCTGCGGCAACACAAGATTTATGCCAACTTGGAAAAAGGTTCTTTGGGCATGAACATGGTCCAATACCTGAGATACATTGTTTATGAGCATGGGGTACATGCTTATCCATCTAAGATCCAAGTCATCCATGACTGGCCAGCCCCAACCACACTGACTGAGCTTTGGAGCTTCTTAGGAATAACCAATTTTTATCGACGGTTCATGTTGGGATTCTCCCATATTTCCTGGGCCCTCATCCAAGTTATGAAGGGAGGTGGTAGGGAAAAGTTCATGTGGGGGAAGGATAAAACAATGAGCATTTGAAGTACTCTCCTTGCTTGATCTGCAACAACCATTCAACATTGAGACAGATGCATCTGACTATGTTGTGGGTGCAACTCTCACTCAACACAGGCATATTGTGGCATACCATAGTGAGACACTCTCTGATATTGTTCGTAAATACCCCACCTATGACAAGGAAATTTATTCCATTGTACAAGCATGTCGTCAATGGAAACATTACATTCTGGAGATAGAGATGATCATACACACTGATCACGAGCCTCTCCAGTTCATAGAGACACATGGGAAATTTCATAACGACCACCATCAGAAGTGGTCCACCTATCTACAACAGTTCCATCTCAACATCAAGTATAAGATAGGTATCTCCAATTGTGTTGCTGACTACCTCAGTCGGCCTCTTATGGCTTCACTTAGCACTATGACTCATTCCTCTGGACATGAAACATCAGAGTGGCCCCAACTTTACCAGCAAGATCCAGACTTCTCCACCAAATATCAGCTATTGGGTACAGGAACTACTGTCACCGATTTTCACATTCAGGATAGACTCTTATGCCACCTAGGCCATCTCTACGTTCCTACAAGTGAGCGTGAAAATATGATTTGGGAATCCCACTATCGTCGGGTGCTGGGACATTTTGGCGTAGATAAAACTGTGGTCGTCCTTCAGAAACATTTTTATTGGCCAAAACTTCGACTGGACATTAGCAAGCATGTCAGATCTTGCACTGTCTATGCCATTTCCAAGTTGAACATCAAGAAGCAAGGCTTATACACCCCTCTTCCTATTCCTGAGAAGCCGTGGGAGTCCATCTCCATGGATTACATGTCTGGTTTGTCGTCCAACAAGCACAAAAATGACTGTGTGTTTATGGTTGTTGATCAGTTTTCGAAGATGGCCATCCTCACAGCCTGTAAGAAGAATCTCACAGTAGTTGATACTGCCAAGATCTTCTTTGAACGAGTTTGGTTTCACTTTGGGATACCACATACCATCATCTTCGACCAATACAGTAGGTTCCTCAGCACCTTTTGGTCAAGTCTCTGGTCTCTGTTGGACACCAAGCTCACAAAATCCACTTCTTTCCACCCCCAAACCGATGGCCAAACTGAGGTCATCAATTGGATGATTGTGCACATCATGTGCATGTGCAATTCTAAGCATCCCCGTACATGAGAAGAGAGTCTCCCATATGTCCAACACAGTTACAACAAGGCTCTCGATAGTTCCACCGGCCATAGCCATTTCAGGTGGGTTTGGGACCCATTGACGTTGCACTTCCTCTTGCCACTGCACAGAAAAAATATTTTGTTGATCAGTCTACGCTCGACAAAGCCACCATCTTCATTGAGCAGATTCAACACATCCTCCACCAGGTCCAGAAGATTTTTCATAAATCTAATGCTAAGTACAAGCAATGTCATGATAAACACAGGGTACCACACTAGCTTCAAGTTGGCAACAAATTATGGTTACATTTGCAGAAGAAGAATCTCATTAGGCCCCATCGGAAGCTTCGACCACTTCGTTATGGGCCTCACACTATCACCAAGGTTATGGGCATCAATGTTTTTGAGCTCAACACTCCACCCTTCTTTGGTCTGCATCCATTATTCAATTCCTTCGTCCATATTTTCTAGCATTATTGGACACCTCTGAGATCACCGAAAAACTGACACCAATAGAGCTGAACCTTGAATGCATGGAACAAGCATCCATCGATCATATAGTGGACACACAGGTCAATGGAAATCACTAGCAACATATCCAACTTTATTAGGTTGTCAAGGAAGGGAAACTCCTACACCAAGGCAAGTGGCTCACCCACAGAAAAATCCAGCAGAAGTTTCCTCGCCTGATGGGGGAAATCAATGCAATAGAGACCATTTCTTCCTAAGGGAGGAGTATTGATCTAGATGGATATTGGTGGCCACCCACCCATTCCAACTGGCTCCTCGTGTCTGTTTTTGTTCAGCACATCTTTCTGTATAGCTTTATAATTGTGAGTTCTACACTTATGGGGATGTCTGAAGCCTCACACATTCTCCAGGTGGATATGGGTGGCCTCTCACCTAATCCAAATGGCCTATTTTGTATGTTTTCATGTCAACACATCTTGTTGTACTTTCAAGGCTGTTTTGGGGCCCTCAATATTTTTTTTTTGGCTCACCATAGTTAGAGTGTAGACATAGTCAGAGTCTGATGACTAAATGTGTAGTTATCTAAAATACCTTTCCAATGGGCTATCACGCACCTAAAATGAATTTCATATGCAAAATTTATGACCCTAGTAAGTTGAGGTACCAAATTACACCAATTTACACATAGGGCGCACATGACTTTTGGCGTTTCACCTTCTAGGGTTAGGTTTTTGGATGTCTAGGGTTTTGGCATTCATGAGTAATATGAAAAGGGAATATGGAGCCTCATTATAATATGTTATGCTCATACGGATGCATGTAGAAGGAACATCTCTTCTCAGAGATAGCTACAACCATTCAAGCAAGTTTCAATTCTACAATTTTACAGTTTCAACCTATTTCATTATTTAATAGAAGATATTGTTCACTGAATATTTGTTTTATTCTTCCTATCTCTGTGTTTATGGTATTCAGTCTGTAATCAGTTTGTTCTACTCCTAAATATGGATCACTTTTAGGTCGAGTGCCTTTATGGTTTATTGCTTCCCGGGATAGAAGAAAACATGGACGAATTCTTTATGCCTGTTGGTGGCAAGCTGGAATAATTTATTTGGTAGGTTCTCTTTGAATTCAAATATGATTTTCAAAAGGAGTTTGAGTCGAAGTGAGATAGTTCACTTGAATTTCTATAGATGCACTTTGGACTGGATCTACACACACTGATCAGAGTGGAGTATCTGTTCTTTATACTCCAGATGCACTTTTTACGGGCCCCAGTTGGCATAGTCACCAATTCCAGATCCAAACCCTAGAAGTTGACCAAATTGAATATTCTCTAGAAGATCCAATGGAGGATTCCCTAGTTCCTGTATCCTCACATGTTAAATATAGACCTAGGACATAGACATAAGGCATATAGAGAGAGTTTGCCCCAACTACCATCTATTATACTTCAACTGGTTGGTTTCTATCTCTATCTCCTATAATTAAGGGAATAAATAAGTGATAGATAATAAAGAATCAACATCTGGAATCTATAAATAATAATTATGGATAAGAGTAGGCTAACTCGGGAGAAATCTTCCCTCTCGAGTCTCTTTTCCGACAGGTCCTCTGACGGTGTGATTTTAAATTTCTGGCCAATCCAAAACTTTGATTGATTTTCTAAGAATTTGGCTTGGTTTAAAATGGGGAAAAATCCCTAGGGTAAAGTTATGAAATGCATGGAACTTTGATCATGCGAAACTCATGCTACCCCTAAAAATATGGCTGGATTCAGGCCCATTTTTTTGCCTGAAAAAGCGGGTTTGTTTGCTCCCGATTTAGCCTACTCTTTATGGATATTCAATCAATCATCATCTTAAATATGGATTCAGTTGTATGGAGAATCAATAAATCATTAAGTATATAATAAATCCATTAATCTATCTTCAGT
>ML800614.1:0-22565 GCA_009831015.1 Picea engelmannii
AGATCCATGATTTCTTTAAGCTTATTCACTATTATTTGTTAGGCATCACAAAAAATAAATATGTTATCAATAAACAATAAATGTGAAACAAAACATGAATTTCCAATTAAGATACTTTTAAAAGAACCGTTTGTTGAGGCTACCATGAGTGCTCTACTAATCCCTTCGAAAACAAGGAGAAAGAGGAAAAGGGATAGTGGGCACCCCTACCGAATTCCACTTTTAGGATTAAATAAATGTGAGGTTTCCCCATTTATTAAGAGTATGAAAGAAACTAAACTTACGCAACTCATTACCCATGTCATAAAGTGTAGACTGAAGTCCAAGTGAATGAGAATGAGATGGAGAAAAATCCAACTAACTTTATCAAAAGCCTTGGAGAGTTCCATTTTGGTTATCATATAGTGGAGGCCCTCTTAGCCTACACCTATGGCCTCATGTATTTTCCTACCTTCAAGGAATCCAAACTACTTAGGTGATACCTGTATTGAAAGAAAATCCTTCAGTCGTTAGGAGATGATTTTTTATATGATTTTATAAATGTTATTGTAGAGTGATATGGGTTGAATATTTTATAGCACATTTAATTTTATACCTTTGGTATAAGTTGTATGAAAGTGGTGTGGAAGGTTGCCAGAATTCTCCCAAATTTTCTTGAGGCCTCCACCGCACACAATGATCCTTCTCAATGAAATCATAACAACTAAAAACAAATCAATGGGAAGTTCGTCTAGAATAGGACTATTATCCTTCTGAAAGCTTTAGAGCATTTTGAGTAACTCTTCTTTCCCACATGTGCCATAATATTTTTATTATCTTCGGGATCCATAGATCTAGGAAAGAAATTGAATAAGTTGATGATGGCATCTATGGTGGCACATATGTCCTTTTTAAAGAGAAATTGAAAGTGATTGAATCCTTTAGAATTAATGTTAGGGAATGTTTTAGCCTAGGTACCATATTTTATGGTTATTTTTAAAACTGAGTTAATTTTTTTTCCTACAATTGGCATCGCAATAAAAAAAATTGGTATTGACATCTCCTTTCTCAAGCCATATCTACCTACTCTTGATATGTCACTCTTTCTCTTTGTCCAAGAGAAACTTCCTTTATTTTTTTTCAAGTTGGCTAATATTATCCTTCTTAGAGTCACTTAAGAAACCAAAACCTTCTAAAGTTAGCTTCGATGCCAATACCTCTTCTACGTCGCTAAGGACTCTATCATCCTTATCTCTTTTTTCTTTTAACTATTGGATTGTCAAGTTCTTATCTTTTTTCAAATTGTGATGAAATTGGATAGCCTTTGATTCATTGAAAGAATTATTGAAGAGTATCTAAATATTCTTTAAAAATTGAATGAAATATTATTCTTTGAGTCATTGGGGGTTCAGCTTAAAGGGATTGGTGGCTTCCCCTATGCAAGGGCCACTTCAAAAAGAATTGGGTTGTGTTCGAAGTCCTCCCAATTGATACACATTGTCAAATTATGAGAGCTTCCTCCAAGAAATCCTCCAAAACCAAAAATCAATCCAATCATTTTGAAATTTTGGCCTCACATGTTCTTAAGTTTGTCCAAGTTAGAAAATATATCAATATATATTATCCATACTTTTATAATAGTTATAGTGTATTAATGTAGTTGTGTAATTCTGGCCTCACGTGTTCTTAAGTTTGTCCAAGTTAGAAAATATATATCATACATACTTTTATAATAGTTATCCATACTTTTATAATAGTTATAGTGTATTAATGTAGTTGAACAAACCTATATAATTATTATATTTATACTTATTAATATCACTAAAATGATAGGAGTAGCGGTGAATTTATTATTATTATTTGGAGGGTTATTTATTAATTATATTAATAAAAGATATTATATTTTTATTAATTTTTAATATAAAAATATAAAAATATGTGATCTCTTAATATGATAACAATATTTTGATTCTACATAAAATTTGTGATGAGGTGGCTTACTCTACTATTAATAAATGATATTATAAAATTAGATAATTAGATTATAGATTGTAATACTTTGTAAATTAATAAATTATATTATAAAATTATATAATTAGATTATAGATTGTAATACTTTCTAAATGTAGTATATTACTTATAATATTTTATTATTAAAAATATTTGAATTAATCATTTAATTATGGTTTATTATCATATTTGATTATATTATATTATATTAATAATACAATTAATATTCAATATATAGATAATTATATAGTATTATTACTCATTGCAAAAATTAAGGTTTGGGAAAGATAGTTATTCTAGCTTGAAGGTAGCATCATATCTCTTCCGGTGGAGGTTTGATTAACTACCATTTGATGGTAAACCCTAAACTTAAGCTTTGGTTTCGATGGTGGTCATAGGGTTTGCGTAGGCAACCCATGCGTACGTGGCCTAGTGGCATCCTTGTTGCAAGGAAAAGGTCACTCCAATGGATGGGTATTGTCCCTTGGTCATCCAGTGTGAGTACACTCATTTATTCCATATTTGCGAGAGAATACACATGATCATATTCACTCTGAAGATTATATTTTGAACCTTTCCTTTGAGCCCCTTGTACATCGTCCGTTATCACTGAAGCTTCAAGGTGTGGATGCTAAGGGTTTAACATGCATCTTTGGTTTTATAGGAAATTATATTTTTGTCAACGAACTCCAGGGTGGTGGATTCCATAAGGTGGAGATCATTAAACGAAAGCATAGGCGTGTGGTTCAATCTTGTGGTGGCTCTCTTTAATTAGTTGTGGGGCAGGATTTAAAAGTAAAACAAATCAAAGAGATGGACGGCCAAGCCCTCATGGGTAAATTCATTGGCCTGAGAATCTCGGTTGCCTCTCTATCTCGATGGATGGAGGCACACTAAAAGCTAGTTCTGGGTTATTCGCTCATTTTTAACTTGTTATCCTGAGGGTGTATACGATTTGTCTTCTGTGAAAAATAAGAATCCATGAGAATCCTTGGTGAAATATGGTACTTGGACCGTCACTTCCTATGTGTAAAATAGTGGCATCCACTTTTTGATTCAAAAGAGGAGGTAGTATCAAAGTTTCTGACCTAGATCAAATTACCCAATTTACCATTGGATGTTTGTTCCAATGAGGGCTTGAAGGCCATAGGGGAGTCATTGGGTTCATTCATCCCTTTTGATAATAGTTATAAGTCTAGTCTCCATAGGTCAGTGGCACAAATATTAGTGGAGTTGGACTTGGGACAAGGTCTTTATGAATCTATCAGTTTGGTTTTGGGGGGATAAAAAATAAATTCAAATCTTAGAATATCTTATCATTCCATTCAGATGTGTTAGGTGCCATGGGGTAGGTCATATTATCGTTGACTATCACACTAAATTTTGGAAAAAAAAGATCAGGGTGATTCCCATGCAGTAGAAGTTTCAAATGTTCCTGGGGTCGACCCGAGAATGGAAATACTTGTGAGGGGGGAAATGACATGCAAGCAGGATCCCCAAAGTAGACTCTTTAGAAACATTATGAGACTCTAATCTCTAGGTCAAAGGCCCCAAATATTGGAGAGTTTTTCAACCCTTTAAATGGTGGTTTCGAGGATGTGATTATGGGCTTCAAGCTACTAGAATTCCTAGTTGAGGGTCTCAATATGTCCATTGTGCAATGGAGTAATATTGAGTCACTATGGACTAAGAGAAACCCTATGTCTGAAAATGCAGGTAAGCCTAATTTATTTTCCCTCCCTCCTAATTCTCCATTTCCCTCTAGTCTTGAGTCCCTTTTCTAAGAAAAATGCACAAATCCATATTCATTCTTGTGATGAGAAGGCTCATATGTTTCCTTCATCACATCCTTCAAGTGTTTCTTTAGTGGTGAATTTGGGAATAGCCTCGAATTGCTCCACTACCCAGGCAAATTGTCAAGCTCATTATTCATCCTCTGGTTCTCTATCCTCATCCTTGAGTAGAGATCCTTACTTACTTAGACAAGGGGCCTCCCCATGAGTTGATGTTGTTGTTGGAGGTATGGGGTGCGACTTGGTAAAAGACTCGGGGCCTAGCAGAGTGGGACAAAATTTGGCCCTTAAATATTCCCAAGAAAGGGAATCTAGAGAAGTATCACAAGGCTAGAAACGCCTTATCTCTGGATTCTTAGAGCAAGAAAAATCCCTTCTTTAGTGATTCAACCCATGAAAATTATGTCGCTCAACATTTGTGGTCTTGAGGGTAGGGCCAAGAAACTATCCCTTCATTGACTTATTGAAAAAGATAGTTTGTATGTGGTGTTAGTCCAAGAATCTATGGGTGCTTGTGATCTTTTGATCTTAGAATTGGAGTAGTTACTTCAGGTTGGACCTTTCTCAGGATTGATTCTATAGGTAATTCAAGGTGTCTGATTATGGGTTTGTCTCCTTAGTGTAAATTGATCAATTGTTTTTCCATTACCTTAGGTATTTATACGGGTATCTTCAGTTTGGAAAGGAATCGCAAGTTTATGGTTCTTAACTTATATGGGTTGTATGAGAGAAGGGAGGCTTTTTGGTCTTGTCTCTTTGGTTTGCAGTGTTTAAGTTATGATGAGATAATTATCGGAGGAGGCTTAAATTTTATAATCGGTGAGGATATTTGGGGGTCTATAGCTAGAGAGGACAAATTGGCTCATTTTTTCCAAGATCTAATCAAACACCATGGCATGATTGATGTTGAATCAGTGCTTCTTCAACCTACGTGGATAAATAATAGGAAAGGGGAGGATGGTATTCCAAAGCATTTAGACCACTTTTTGGCCTCTCCCTATTTGCTAGAAGATGTTGGGTTGAACAGAACATGGGTGGGTTCAGTTAGGTATTCTGACCATTTTCCTATCCTCCTCGAAATGGGGCGACCCATTGAGATGCATGAGTGTCCATTTAAGTACAACTCAACCTGGGAGGAATTGGATGAATTTAAAGCTTCTATTCATGATAGTTGGAAAGAATATTGATTGGATCCTTCACATTCAGCAAGTGCATAATTTGTTGCAAATTTGAAACGACTTAAGGGTCTCGTCATTGCATGGGATAAAGAAAGGTGAAGGAAATCAAATATGGAGCTCCAATATATCAAGGATTACTTAGATTGTGGATGAATACAAATTGTTGGAATCTTGTCTCTCTCTATTATTGGAATAGGAGAAGACATGGAGACTTAAAAGCCATGCAATATGGATGGAAGTGGATGATGAAAACACCAATTTTTTCAGATATTTTCCAATTACATGAAAAATAAAAACTCTATAGGGGAACTCGAGGATGAGAATGGGAATTTAGTAAGGGGGTTCAAAACCCTTGCTTTGATTGGTGTCAACCATTTCAAGGGACTTTTCAAAAAACCAGAGCAAACCAAGATGGACTCTGTTCTAAAACAATTAGTTTATTTCCCTTCTATTATTGATGAAAAAACAAATGCAGAATTGTTTTGCAAGATTTCCATAGAAGAATAGAAGGGGGTTATATCTTCCTTCAAAAAGGATAAAAGTCTTGGACCAGAGGGTTGGTCCATTGAATTATTTGATCAAATATTTGAAATTGTGGGAGTTGATTTGTTGCAGTTGGTAGAAGAGGTTTGAACCTTAGGTAAGATCTTTCAAAGTATCAATGCCACATTCATAGAGCTCATTCCAAAATCATATCTCTCGGTTACTTTCAGTAATTTTAGACTAATTTCTCTTTGTAATAGCCTTTACAAAATTATTTCTAATATCATAGCAATTTGCTTAAAACCAGTTCTCACAAATGTCATTTTTTTGCAGCAGTTTGGTTTTTGAAAAGGTCGACTAATCCACGAAGCAGTTGATTCTGCTCAAGAAGTAGTGCACATGATAAAATTCCTTAAGCGCCCTGTTTCAGTCTTCAATATTGATCTATCCAAAGCCTATGATAGGGTTTCTTGGTTATTCATGTGCCTCATGTTGCTTCATATTGGTTTGATTTAGAATTGGTCAAGTGGATCATGGCATGTGTCTCTTCTATCTCTTTTACAGTGTTAATAAATGGGGTGGGTTCACCATTCTTCCAGCTAAATCGAGGCCTCTGTGAAGGATGCCCACTCTCTCTTTATCTATTATTTTTTGTAGTTGATGGCCTTAGTAGGGAAATCTCAAAAGAAAAAAGACTAAATGTTTTTCATGGTATTCGTTTGGGTCATGTTGAGACCTCAACACACCCTTTTAAATATCATACATTTCAATGGGTACCACTTTCTTTTTTATCGTTCTTTTTATCTTAGTTTATCTTTTCTATGTTTTGTTGTTGTCTTACTCTCTGATCCTTTCTTAGTCACTTTGGTTTTGAGCTTGATCATCGATGAGGTTCAGCCATCAGCATCAGTTGAAATCCCTTGCAAAGAAGTGGGGAAGCTTTTAATGTTCATTGACGTCGATTGAATCGTGGGAGGAGAAATAAATATTAGTTGTCTAATGCAAGATCTTGATGAATTTTGACCATATGTGATTAAGACATGAATCCATCAATTTCAATAACTCAATAATCCACGTCATTGTCTAAATCACTAGTTTTGTACTGCCACATCACTTGCATGTAGGCTTCTATATAGCCACGTCAGATACCACATCACTTGCCACATCAACTACCACATCATCATTCATTTATCATCACTTTTCACATTATATGCCACGTCACTCGACACATCAGCTAATGTGTCATCACTATATGGGCCTCTCTTGCATTCATCAATGGTCGAGGGGTTTTGGTTGCTTGTTCTAGTAAAAGATGCACTTTATTTTTTGTTGATGTCGATGAGCTCATCGACCATCAGGGAGTTTGATTAACGTTTTTAAGTATCCCGGGGAAATTCTTTTTATCGATCGTCGATGGTCTATCGACGTCGAAAAACTCCTTTTTCAAATGATGTATGGGATCATACAAATACTTTTTGGATGACCGATTTACCATGAGCTCACTTTGGATAACCTTTCACAATTACAATTAATATTTTTCGTTGGAATATTAACATAAGCAGTGGTTTCTCATGAGTTCCATATTGCCACGTTACTTTCATACATGACCACGTCATCACGCCATGTTTCTAGTCGTACCTTGTCAAATCATCTTTCGTACCTCACTTTGACACCTTAGCCCACGTGTATCCACCATGTCATTGTATGAACCCACATTATTGCCACATCCCCATTCGAATCCTAACATTGCACGTCGATGATAAAGTGGGTATTTTTGGATATTTTTGTTGGGATCGGCAACAAACATTAGTAGAAAACTATCTAGAAAGTGTCGATGGTCTTGAGTCAGCGATCCCCAATGGTATAGAACACTGTGCACCAAAAGAAACGGGTTTTGAACCCACCGATGAACTAAAAAGACATAAAGTTGCATCATCGCCTAATGGATGTATTTGAATTCGAGTGTGGCATGTTAATGAATGCATTTAAACTTCAGTATTTTCACAATCCCACTAGTAAGTATAATTGTTTGATTTCTCAAATTCTAACTAGGTATGCATTCATCATAAGTAATTGATGTGTTATTTTGAGAATGCAAATGATGTATTATGGCTTAATAAATGTTCATTGTTTAGGAAAATTCCACCTCTAAGGAGTGTTGCTCGTCAATATCCAAATAATCCAAAAGGAAAAGGTGCTTAGTTGGGTGAGACATCAACCCCTGCTTCCACATAAGGAGCGGAGCAAGAACCAAAGGTTGAACCTGCCATTTGAATCTCATTGAAAAAGGTTTTTAGTCAGCCACCGCTTTACAAGGATACAGATCCAGTCACCGAAACTAAGGTACTACTTCCTTCCTGGAATGATTTGTTTAACAAATTTAAAAACATGAACTACCCAGAATTTACACTACATAGCGACCAAGATATCATGGTTATAGATGACTAGGTTTTCTCCAATATCAATCATTCTCTGTTGCACATTGTAGGTGTTGGGTCCCATGTTCTACCATGTGTATAAGAACTAGAATGGATCATAAGTCATGCAGATGGGGAAAAATTCTCTATTAATGATGAACAAGAATAATGCATAGGAATTTTCCTCCCATTAGAAATCAACAAGTACTACAAGCTCCATGAACCATATTACAGGCTCAACAATAATTTTTTGGTGGATCTCCATGTAAAACATGATGTGAGTAAGTTAATGGCTTCATGGTGGAAGGAGGATAAGAAATTCATAAATCGGACCTCGGGATGGTATGGCATAACCAATTTGAGAGAGTTGTACATGTACTTGATAGTCTTACCCTATAGGTTGTACAGAGAGAAGGATTTATCTAGGTTCACTGAGGCATGGATGCCACTAGCACACATTGTGGCAATGTCAGGTGGAAAATTGGGGTGTTATCAAAGAAAAAAAACTCGACACTCAAATAAATCAAGCACAAAACCCTTTTCCAGGTGAAGTGCCTTTATTTTATATGGCTTCTTATCTCTTAGATGTGGTACGTGCTCGGAATGTATTTGCATAGATGAATTTAAGTTGGCATGTATTTGAATTTCATGTGCACGCATATTTTAGCATCTTGTGAGAAAATAGGTATAAAATGTCATATCCTATGATATGTTATATATTCTTGGACCGACTCTATTTCATCATTTTTCAACAAGAATGCATTGGGTTGTCTAAGCAAGCCAAGAATATCATATCACTCATTGGAAATTGGTATCTTGAAGAAAAATATACTTATTTAAGGATTTTTTGAGCTACTGGTGCCCCACATTTGTTACCAGCATATGTACCAGATAGGTTGGCCTGAGGAGAAATCTATTATCAAACTATCTCGCAAGATTTTAATGCCTCTATAATCAAGGAAAAAAATACAACATTTATCCCATATGGATTTCAATTGTGCTATTATTTTGTTAAAGATACTACACAAGCTAGGAAGGAAGGGTTAAGTCATCTTCAATACAGGTTTGGGGCTGGAAGGTATCACAAACATGATCCTAAAGGCCTCGTGTTGAAACACTCTAAACAAGTTGCCGTTTGTTTAGAAATTGTTGGAAGAACCACAGTGTTTTTTGATAGCTTGTCGACATTTCGGATCCACAACAGGATCCATCTTCAGGACAAAAAAGCCTGAGGAAAAATAAGAGAGGAACCCTAATAAACAAGTTGCATTTTATTGGCATTATGCCCATGATAAATTTGATGATGAGATTTTTACTGAGAATGCACATGGCTAGGATGAAGTTCTTCAGAGGAAATCTCAACCAAGTCTCACTATTTTTAAGACCCTATTCATGGATGATCAAGTGGAATTCATTAACCAAATTGTTGAATTTGTTGTCCAAGGAGTGATAGTTGAAAGAGAAATTGAAGAAGTTAGGCAAGTAGAGAAGTTTGAATGAAAGTAGAGGCTAAGGGGGTAGCCCATGAAGAAGAACAAAATAGAGCATCCCAATAACAAGTCACTCAGGGGGAACTGACACAAGGATAAGTTAGTAAAGAGCCAAAACAAAATAAAGGAGAAACACTAGGGGCCCAGCTAGAGTAAGAGGCATCAATTGGTTTTATGAAAGATGTTCCTCTGGTAGGGATTCCTTCTCAAAGCATTGTGGATATTTCCAAATATGATGATGAGGATGTGGAGATAGTCAAGGTCCCGATATTGAATGAGTCTAATCCAAACCTAGGGAGCTCACCTTTAGTTGATCAACGAGTAGAAGAAACACCTATGGATAATAATGTCGGTGAGAAAACTTAGGAACCAATTGAAGATGTATTGCACCAACTCAAAGAAGAAAAGGAACCAGAAGGTGTTGCAGAAGAAGAGATTGAGGAACAAGCTAAGGATGATATAGCGCCTGAGTAGGGAAAGACTAGAATAGAACAAGAGCTTGGATAGGGGCTTGGAAAGACAACTGAGGTAAATGGAACAGAGGAGCATACTTCTTCCCCGAAAAATGAGGAAACAATTGTGCATCCATCCATTATTTGTCTACCCGAGGATAGTGAGAAACATGAAGTATCAATGGAAAACAAGGAAGATGATACATCAGCTCTGGAGAAAATTACCGATACCTCTAAAGGGGAAGAGGGTGACAAAACTAGCCAAACAGATCAACCTACTAATGAACCAAGCACCGAATAAGTGAAAGAAAAAGAAGTGGAAGAGCTGAGAAAGTAGGTAAAAACAATGGATAAAGGCAAGACCCCTATCATAGATGAATTTCACACACAAAGAAGCATGGGAAACATGTTGGCATGGGGTGACCAACCAATACATGAACCCTTAGATGAGGTAGCTAACATTGAGTCAATAACTTATGATAGGAAGAGGAAGTTGCTAGTGAATAGAACACAAAGAAAGAAGAAACTGACTCTAGATAGCACTATGATTATGACATCTGAAAAAACTTTATCTGATGCAAAGAAGGCTAGGGTTAGTAAATAGTTGGGTGTAGGAATGGCCATCTCTCATTCCACAATTCATAGGGACATAGAAGAATAAAGAGAGGCAGATGTCGTGAAGAAGGAATTGGCATCTCTTTGGCATCAAGTAGACTATTATAAGGACACTACTCAGGCAATGTTAATTCATAGAACATATTTTCTGAAAGAGTGTGACAGATATAGGTTAGTAAGAGATGCTTTTATGGCAAATATTATAATCTATCAAGAAGAAACTATATTGTGCATAGTAGCGCACAAATAAATGTTGAAATGGGCCAAAAGAGCATATGGGATATTGAACTAGATTGAATATATCAGGGAAGTATAGAAAGGTCGGGGCGAAGAAGATCATGGCATAAGGGTCCTAACTGATGACAACATTTCTAGAATGAAAATGGTCACGAAATATTGGGTTCAATATGTTATTGATCTGAGAAGTAAAATGTGGGATAGATGGGATGAATGTCTGAAGAACTGGGAAAAAATCGGTGTAGTGAAAAAACTTCAATTGCCCAAGTTCGGGTCGCCCAGAGGTTTTTAGGACCTAAGGGAGATAATGAATAAAAATGGAGATATTGATCTGAAGTATGAAACAACTGTCCACTGAATCACCACCATGGAATGGGGACAAGTAAAGAGATACATGGGAGATACAATTAAAACAATTTCCATCCTGAAACGTGTAACTACCAAATTGGACAAAAACATGCAACGCACCAAGGAGATGAGAGAGGTACTTAGCATGCCTATGGACCAGCATCGATTTCCTTACATGAACACATGTGAGGATATTTTATCCTAGTGGGTCGATTATGATGAGGTGCATCCAATGGATCAATCATCTCGTGCACACGTTGTTTACCTTATTTTATTTTCTAATTTTTTCTTAAAATAACATTGATACCATTTTTATACATTTGACTTTTAATAAATAGTAGGATTGACCATGCTCAAAAGGTCGATGGTTTTTATAAAGAAATTTTGGATTAAAAAAGCAAGGAATTATTTTTGAAGTTTAATTCATAAGCTCTGAATGAGCCAAGGAGAAATTATCAAATTTGTGTGTATGCTTTCTCATTAGTGGATTTATCTGCAGTGTCATTAAATGCTACATGTGTCCAGTAAGACTTTAAATACTTTTCAGTTATCTCAATCGATTAAATAATTTCCTGGGTAAAGTTTGGTAAAACACAAATTATTTGATAATTAGTTTCTTTTATGTGAACCTTGATAAGTACGGAATTATTTCTTACTTTTCTATCTTCGCATATGTTCTTTATACATGTTAATTAGTTCTTTTTATCTTACGTAGTATCTGATAAAAGACAATATTTCCTTGGTATTATTGCTTGAGAGATTTAGACTCGGATATTGCTTACTTTCTATTGCTAAGGGTTATCATGAGCGCAAATTTCTTCAAAAAACATTTTTTTTCAGTTTTCTTCCTGCATTAAATAGAGATAAAACACAAGAAACAAAAATTAAGTAACAGAAAGAACAAATTTGAAAAAACCATTAAACCCCATCGAACGGTTGTCAGGCCATTAATTCGTAGAATTATACTATGCCAAACAAGGAGGAGTCTAATTGGGCCTCTTCCTTGGGTTTAATCCCTCCTATTGAGTAAAAGGGAATCTAGCCCCCTCAATGGGTCCTTTTGAAATTATTCTTATTTTATTTTTGTAGATGATATCCTCATCTTTTGTTCATGCACATAATCATATGGAAAATGATTAAAATATATCCTGGCACTTTTTGTGAGGCGACGGGTATGGTCATCAACTCTAAAAAATCAGTTGTTCTCTTACATGAAGGTTGGGATCAATAGCATTGTATTTTCTCTCCTCTTTTTTATTCTAAATTCAAGAGTTGGGAGAAAGTTTCAAATACTTGGGATTCAAACTTAAACCTAATAAATATGGAGTTGGGGATTGGGCCTATTTGGTGTCTCGGATCAAAAAAAGGATACATTTATGATGTAATAAGTGGATATCCCTTGGGGGGAAACTAGTACTTGTCAAATTGGTCCTCAAGGCAATTTTGATTCACTGGCATCTATTGGTTGGAATTCTAAAAGGGGTGCTAGTTCGTATCCTCAATTTTTGTTTCAATTATTTGTGAAAGGGTGATTTAGAGTATAAAGGGTCACATATGGATAATTGGAAAATGATATCAAATCTCACAATCGTTGGATTTTGGGGTCTCAAGTATATAGGTTCTTTTGGAAGAGCCTTGGCAGCAAAATCATTATGGGTCTTTCTATATAGCGATAGTCTTTGGGGGTGACTTCTTATAGAAAAATATATTGAACCAAGTTCCATTTGTATTAGATTTTTCAACCTAACAAAATTGTCTTTAGTGCTTCAAATTAGTGGCAGGCATTTTCTCAGGCTTTCCCATTGATTAATTAGTTACTAGCATGAAAAGTAGGCTTGGGGCATAAGGTTCAGATCAAGGTCGATGTTATTGGTGACATAGAGGAGTAGAGCTTCCTCTCAAATGCTTTAGTGAAAATACTAAGGAACCTTGTTATATGTATGTTCAATCATATTGGGGATATTCATCAGTATACCCTTTGGTATCAACATTGTGTCGATGTTATGGATATCGCTTTGGAGGAGCAATGGGTTGAGGAGTGATCGGAGAATATTTTATCTTTAAAGAAGGCATATATTTTTCTCTCTGAAGTTGATGACAATTTGATATGGTGTTACCCAAATGCTTGTGGAAGATACACTGCTAAGTTGGGATATCAAGTCCTGGTAAGTGCAAAAGCTAAAAATGTACGTTGGTTGTAACATCCCCATTTTCAAACCCCAAACTAGTGATGTATATTGAAAATGTGATGTATGGACAAGGGCCAAATCAATGTAATATGTAAATGATGTAAATTGAATATAATAAATAAATAAAATTACAGTTGTATATGGACAGGGACAGAGATTTGGGGGCTTAGTTTCCACAAGAGAGGGAAGGGGTCCAAGGGGGAGAGTTTACCCATGTCTATTAAACCCAAACCATTTCTTTATAAATTATCCTTACCATGAGCCTTCCATTTTATGATTGAGTGTTCCCAAAGCTAATCATCGAATTCATGTAAGAGGGTGGGTGTGAGAAGTCACATCCCATAGTTATTGAGAGCATGGGGGATTGAGTACAATCATCTTGGGGAAGAGTGTAAGTCAAGCAAGCAAGAGAAAGAGAGAAATTTGTATGGATAGAGGAAGCAAAACGTTTTTGCATGCAGAGCAATTTTTACATGGATATTTTGGACAACAAAAGAGTTTGGAGTGTTTAAGCTTGAAGGAATCCATAGTGATCATGTATGGTAGTTGTTTGGAGTTGTAATTTCATGGGAAGAAAGGTTGTCGATCTATGAGAAATATTATACTCAAAAATTGCCAAGAGAAGCAAGCATTTTTTTGATGTGCAAATTCATGTTGCACTTATAGAATTCCTTAGGTCCAAGTAGAGAGATTTCATTTCCAACCTATGCTAGAATCCCTAGAGGGGAGTGGGAAGGCCCAAGGGACTCTGAGTAGTGAATGGGGATCCCATCCCTTGGGTTGTGTAGATTGTGGGGAAGAGTGTTGGTGGACTAGAATTAGTTGTGTGAATTGATTATTGAGAGGGGGACACTGGATAGCCTTAGGGACCACCGTCTCTTTTGGATTCATAGTCCCAACTCGGGGGTGATTTTTTGTTGAGAATTGGAACATCAAGTCTATGGTTTGGAGGAATGTATGTCCTCTATATTGGGTTGCATATTTCATAAGATAAGTGTTCTTATTTGCTATGTTTACTTATGTTAAATGTTGATATAGATACATTGCATTTTATTTTGAGTTATTTTAGTTAATTATACTTGTTGTGAGTAAAACAATGCACATGAATTTCTATTTTGTAGTTGAAGGATACTATATGCATTTAGTTGTTGTTATACACAATTAAGTAATTTCATTTACGTTTTTAATTAGCATGGACCATTGTATAAGTGTGAATGTCATGTTGTGTGTGTTATTTATGCATTTTGATTTGATATCAAAAAAAATTATTTGGTCGTTTTAGTAGTGGTGTGACCCAACTTGGGGCTGGGTGTTGGGTGCATTACATTGGTGGTATAAAGCACTTTGGAAATTAAACAAACCTCCAAAATGAAACTTTTTTTTGGTTGATTATAAAGAACCATTTCTTAACTTGGGACCATTTGCAAAGAAGGGGGGATATCATCCCAGGCATATGTTATCTATGTAGATCCACAAACGAATTCAATCAGCACTTGTTTCAGGATTGTACCTTCTCTCGAAAAGTTTGGCAATATATAGAAGGCACTTTGAATATTGGTAGACTATGGTATAAGGATTCAATCTTGAAAAACTTTCTATTTTTTTTTCAAGAGGCATCGTTGAAGTCATTTTGATCCCCTTCCCTTCTAGTTGCATGGGGTATATGGTTTGTGAGGAATGCATGTTTTTTTTAAGGTAAGACACAACCTGCATTTAAAGTCTCTCAACATATTATGGGGTTATTACCTCGATACAAAATCATAACCAAAGTCAAAGAGCCCATATTTTTACTTCCATTGGAAATAAATCGTAGTCAAGTTTGGGAATTTTTTGATGGAGCATGTCAGGGTCAAGAACAATCCTATTGAGCAGGTTTTATATTGTTTTTCACAAAACAAAAAACACTACATTGATGGAAAAATTAATCTAGGTCGTGGCACAAATAATAGAAGAATTATTGGCTTTACTCTACTTGTTAAAGTGTGTATATCAGTGTCATATTTATGAGTTACAAATCTTTGGAGATTCTCTCTTAACAATCAAGTGGATGTTAGGTATGTCTAGGATTGAAAATGTGGATTTTTTTATGATCAGGCAGTGCTCAAAATTGATTTATGGATCTTCTAGTCTATCAATTTTAAACATATATATCAGGAGAAAAATGGTCCATCTAATTACTTTCAAAGGAAGCATTAAATTTTATGGAATTCTTGGATGGGGAGGTCGTTTCCAGGAGTGAGGAGGCTCTTAATTTGATCTTAGTTTATGAAGGATGCTGAAATTTTTTGTAAAATTTTCATTTTTGAAACAATCTAGGATAATTGGTATCTTATTATCTATGAATTGTTATTCTTTGCTCCTTGCATCACTTTTTCTATGCGCCAATGGTGTCTCAAGAATGTAACTCTTTCTTCTTGACATGAACTCAAAGAAGAGGTAATAAACAATCCTCTCCCCTGATCATACTTTGATGGAGCTTTGCAAGGAAATCCTCCCAAAGGAGGTGCAGGAGGAATTGTATATCTCTCCTCCACACACTATATCCTTCAAAGTAGGTACTGACCAGGAATCTCACAAAATTTTTGAATTGATGGCACTCAAATTACTTCTTTAGCTAGCCCAAGAACATGGGGTCCAACAAATTCATTTTTTTGGTGAGTCTCTCTTGGTGATCAAGTGGATCGGAAAGGAAACTCAAATAATAAATTTCACCTTACAACCCCTTTATGATGATATACAAACAAAGATGATAGGTTTCTCACATATCTCTTTGTCTCACCTTTACAGGGATAGGAACGACATAGAATATGGCCTTTCAAAAGTTGTATTGGGATTGGAACATGGTACCTATATTACTTACCTATATTACAAATTTCACACATGCTACTTAGATAAATTCAAACCCTTATATTATTATGACTGAGGAATGATCATATATTTACCTTTTTATGTAATTACCTATGTAACTTTTTGAGAAGAGAAATAACATGTTGAAATATGTAAGTGTTAATTTAATTTTTGGGAAAGAAATAGCTTGTTGTTATTAGTATAAATATAGGCAAGTATGAAGAGGGTATCTTCTCTAATTGGTGTTTGAGTACTTTTTTGAATGCTACGAGGCATATGACTATGTAATTTTGTTTATCATAAACATAATTATGGATATTTTTCTTTGGAAAAAATATATATAATAGTTGATTATCTATTTGATTGTATATTATCCCCTAGGGTTAGCTCAATTGGTCTAGATTCAAACGTGAGTTTATCACACTTGTTGGTCACATGTTCAACTCTCTTGATTCCCCCGATGCAAGGCCCCATAATCAAGGTTGATGGTTTACCCTGCTTACCATCCATGGAACATGGGGAAGTATTCAGAGGGTTTTCCGTGAGTACATTTCCTCTGAAAATAATATATTTGATTGTATATTAATATATGTAATATACCAAAGATAATTCTTTAAATAATAATATAGTTTTGACTATGTTTTATTATGGTTGGTAAAGGTTGACTTTGTTGACATTTGTTGACAATGTTTTACTATAATTGAATTTGGTTAACTATGGTTGACCATATTTTATTATGTTGGACTATGATTAACAATGTTTGATCAATATTTACTATGGTTGAATATGGTTGACCATAGTTAACTATCATTCACTATATTTTAGTATGGGTAGTAATGGTTGATAATATTTGACTATGGTTGACATTGATTGACTATAGTTAACTTATAACCCACTTACTTCACCAACATGGATCCTATGCAAAAGTTAACTTCTTACCTTTATTCTCAACCTTATATTGAGATCTATGTCCTTGGTGTAGCTTACACACAACAACTACATAATAGTGTCAATTATAAATAAGACTTTGAGTTGTTTATCTATTTTTGATCATCAACAAACAAAATGAATGTCTCTACTGGTTGTCTTCAATCCTTGACAATTCCCATGGCAATTCCAATAGTGGAAGACAAATGCATTCTAACAATGCTAAAGATATATGCTCAGTCCAACAATTGATATCTCTGCTCATGCTCAAGAATTCTATGAAAAAATATCCAATTGAATGGACGTACATGGATGTTGCTAATCAAAGTTCCCAAACATGTACTCAACATATGTTAATGAAATTTTCGCAAGTCCTATGAGCCTTTGGTTTACAACTTATATAGTCGAGAATGTCTTATATGAGACACACGATGAATAATACTCCTATATTTTAACCTCCTTCCTAGGAACCTTAAGGCTTACTCTCTTCATGTTGTTGGAATGTGTTTAACTCAATATATTATGATGTTTTCTCTAATTTTTATTCTCTAGTAGTCATGAGTTGGATATGTTTTTATTCTAGTTACAATACCTCATTTTTTGGCTTTGTGAGGCCAAGACAAATTCCCTTCAAGGAGTATTCCCACTACCTCTATATGGGGCCAACCAAGTAACCACTATGCAATCAAAGTTTCATGCCTACACATCATACAAAATGGGAACACTCTACCCCTTCACAATTCCATTTGATTAAATGTCTACAACTTAAATAACCAACAAGTCATGCCTCTTCATGGATGGTTGTAGTTGCTAATTAATTAAACAACAATCAAGAAAATTGAAAATTTTCCCACACAATTAATGCACTGTATAAAGATATCCCCCCGGGGGCATCTCAATTGACAAGTGTCATGATATGAAGTGTTATGTTCAATTAGATTTCGAGTTCAAATCCCCTCGATTTACCTATGCATGTGGAAGGGGCGTACGTATGGAACTTGGAGGTTATAGTGGTAGCAGTCGAAATCGACCCCGTGTCACGCGAGTAGGAGACCGGCCCAGTTGTCATTTTTTATAGTGATAAAAAAAATGGACTATATAAATAAATTTGTACATGAAAATTACTTAGAGATACTCATGCATGGTTGTAGGTTCCCAAAATATTTTTTCCACCAAATCTCCTATAAGAAATATAGACACCTAGCTCAACAAAGAGGCATTGTACATAGTGTTTAGGAGTAGAACACTCCCCATTCAATATTGTTTTAGCTTTCCATTAGTTACACCAATGACCAAGTAAAGGAATAGTGGCATTTAAGGATGCACACACACATTCTTGATGGTCCATGTATGGTTGGAGGGTAGAATAAAGACTATTGGCCAGTTATTTTCTTCACCACATGATTTTCTTCAGCAGTTTGAGAATGCCCAACACTGCCTCACATTTTTCCAAAGTTGAATCATGCCCATGAAGCATCAAATGGCCTATTGGTTTGTGATTTAGTATACAGATATCAATTGAGCATGAGGGAGCAGGGGAATTGTTTCAACTCCTCAATTCACATGTAAGCAACCAATATATAATGCACAAACCATTGGAAAGGATGTACATGGTCACACAAGAGACATGTATGGCTTGTAGTAATGTGTACGACATGTACAACTTGTGTGCATCCTCCCATAATATTTACACAAATAAAAAATATAATTGCTACTATGAGAGGTTTGTACAACTCGTGTGTGTGTGTGTGTGTGTGTGTGTGTGTGTGTGTGTGTGTGTGAGAGAGAGAGAGAGAGAGAGAGAGAGAAACCAACAAGAATGGACAACATCTAGTAATTGTCCACCCTTAATTTCAATTGAGCTCTAGATGGGCAGTGGTCATTCCAAAGATGTTGGCATTCATTAAAATTCCAATGGAGAATAAAATTTTGAGTGAAACTAATAGTATTATAGCATGTAATTCTTCATTAAAATCATGAATGCAATTACTAGCAGTGATTAACCATGAATAAGAAGTAATAATATCTCACACAAAAATAAACACCACAATCACATAGAAATATCAGAGAAATTCAAGGCACAATGGACACCACATTTACCTTGGAAACCCAAATGGAAAAACCAGTGTTCAATGGTTGCTCAGACTATTTTAGCATTCTCTAGTTGGAAATCCATCTACTGACTCNACCACAATCACATAGAAATATCAGAGAAATTCAAGGCACAATGGACACCACATTTACCTTGGAAACCCAAATGGAAAAACCAGTGTTCAATGGTTGCTCAGACTATTTTAGCATTCTCTAGTTGGAAATCCATCTACTGACTCTTTTCCATCCTTATCTCCTTGGCCAAAAGACCCTTTGAGACTGAAAATACAATAACAAATAGGGATATATGGGGTAAGGGGAAGGCTGATAGTCATGACCCTTCATTTCCCATTCCTTAGTCTTCTCTCCTATTATTATTTTTCTTTTCCATTTAATTTTCTATTTTTTTTTCTTTTGTCTCATTTTCTTTTATATTAGCATTGTCTTTAGTATGTTATCTAACCTTCATTAATTTTGTACTTACACTTACAAATACTGAGTATTATAACCATTCACTTGTTTTGATCCATTTCATATCACACCTCCCCATTGAGAGGCTTTTCGGCCTCCAAAATCTTGAAGGAAACCAATCTAGATCAATGTGCCTTATGTATGCTTCTCTAGAACATGGCTCTAACTCTGGCTCCTAGTTATAGCTCTAACTCTAGATTTTGGCTATGGCTTTGGCTCTAGTTTCTAGCTTGATTATTCCACAATGCAGAAGTTTGTTCACTTACTCTCAACTCTAAGCAATCTCCATATATGAACTCTATAATTAGCATTCATTCCCCTCTCTTAGACTTGGAGACGGTCCATCTTGGTAGTTAGTGAATCTAAATTGAATGATTTTCTTCTTTCTTAGTGTGGCCCAAACAATTTATGCCATCATGTAACAATTTCACAAGAGGAAGTGTGTCTTGCTATGATCATTTGCTTCTCGACGTGGAAACAATTATTTAGTGCCTACACATGCTTACAAGCATTGTATCTTAGCAACAATGTTGTTTTAATGAAAACATTTGTGTGCAATCACAATTCATCATACATCATTATTTTTGATGTGGTAGTTGTCATGAAGTTCTCAAGAAACCCCCTCCATGATCATTGACCTTCGTGCGTTAATCTCTGACACATCTCCAAGAAGGGGTTCTTCTAAAATATTATATGTAGCAATTGGAAGGGGGTGACCTTGGTTGTTGGAATCAACCCACTTTCCTCTTCAATGGTGATATGAACTTCATGTGCTTCTATCACTCATTGGACAACTTCTTCTCCTTGATTTGGTGATGTGGTGAGTTGTTTATCTCTATTAGGATTCACTTTCCATACTCTTCTCTTGGATGTGTGGTTTTTTGGGTGAATATTTGGATGAATTCATCGACACTTTGCTTCCTAATGTCCACTCAACTTGCAATGATGAAAAAGTTATTTTTTCTACTACATGGATTGCTTGACATACTCCTCCTATCCATGTGCCTCTAACTTTGCTATTGAATTGAGGAAGTCTTCTTTCCATTTCTCCTCTGAAATCAATCTGGCTTATGGAATTTTTCTTTCTTCTCCTAACAATATTCCTCATGAGGGCCTTTCTTCTCACAAAATGAACATGTCTTTGATTACCAACACCTGGCAGCACTATGGCCTTTCTTTGTGAAACAATGACAAAAAGGGATGCCTTACCTGGTGCATACCCATAGTTCTTCTTCTTATTCCTGTTGATCTACTCACTTCTTCATCTTAGTGCAGATGTAGGTTGTGTCTTGAACTCTTCTCATCACTTCCCTTCTACAATCCACCACAAGAAGGTTGAGGTGGTAGTGGGATGCCTTCTTCATTTAATGCTTCTAATTCTCTTGATGAGAAATCCAATTATGCCTAGTCATTTTCCTTGAAAAACGTGATCTTGGATTTCATGTCCTTTTCTTCTCTACCATTGAAACCCAAGCCTTCATGTTTGAAATTTTGTTCAGCTATAATGTGGATTACAATTCCTTGACTTCTTTTTCCTAGCCCTCAACCATGATATCCCATCTATATTAATAGTTTGGAACCAATGCCTACAGTATGATTTTCAAATCACCCAAGTGTTGTTGAGAAAGGTCTAAGAAAGGTGAGCTTACCATAGTGGTCTTGGTCATTGTGCTAGATTTAGAAGTGGCAATGGAAGGTGGCCTTCATTCTAAATTTTCTTGAACAATTAGTTGGAGCTTTGCCAATGCCTCCTCCTTCTCTTCCAACTCATATTGTAGTTGAGTATTCATCTGAGTGAGCTTTCCCTCCTAACAACTATCCATATAAATGACCTTCTCTCGCAAGTGTACAAGTTGAACTCTACTCTTATCTCAATTTTCCGTAATCACCCTAAGGGAGTCTTGGAATTCAACAAATTTCTTCTTTAGTGGTAGTAGTCTTGTTTAAATATAAAGGATCTTCTCCATATCTTTCATCCTCTAGTTAAACATTTGGACCTTCTCTTTCAAGTGGTTGTTCTCTTCTTGAATTTGAACATCGATGGCCCTTAAGTCTTCCAACCTTTATTTTATTTACCCATGCTACTTCTGGAAGGTTCTAGAAGCTACATTACAATCAAGGATTCAACTACATTGATACGAATATGATTCATAAACGAGGCACTTATATCCCACTTGCATCACCAATGTGGATCCTCTACAAAAATTGACTTCTAACCTATGTTCTCAGTCTTGTATAGGTATCTATGTGCTCAATATAATCTGCACACAAAAACTAGCTAACAATGTCAATAATAAATAGGATTCTAAGTTGTTTCTCTAACGTTTATCATCAACAAACAAAATGAATGTCTTTGTTGGTTATCTTCACGGCTTAGCAATTCCCAAGCCAATACCAACAGTGGAAGACAAATTCAATATAACAATGTTGAAGATATATACTCAATCCAACAATTGATATATCTTCCCTTGCTCGAGCATTTTGTCAACGATTCTTCAATTGAATGGATGTATATAGAGGTTGTTATTCAAAGTGCCCAAACATGCACTCAAAATATGTTAATAAAATCCTACAATTCCTCCATGCCTTGGTTTTGCAATTTCTACAGCCAAGAATGTATGCTATGAGGAACAAGATGCTACTCATATCTTCTGGCCTCCTTCCTATAAGATCTCTCTCTTCATGTTGTTGGAATGTTTCTAACTCGGTATATTATGACATATTTTTTTATTTCTATTCTCCAATAGGCCTAAGTTGGATTTTTTCTGGTTCTATTTACAATACCTTGTTTGTTGGCTTTGAAAGGACAAAACAAATTCCCTTCAAGGAGCACGCACACTACCTCTATATGGAACCATCCAAGTAACCAATATGCAATAAAATTTTCATGCCTACACATCATACAAAATGGGAACATTCCACCCCTTCACAATTCCATTTGATTAGATGTCTATAGCTTAAATAAGCAACAAGTTTTGCCTCTTCATGGATGGTTGTAGCTACTCATTAATTAAATGACAATCAAGAAAATTGAAAAT
>ML800614.1:25567-39863 GCA_009831015.1 Picea engelmannii
ACACCTCACTTTCCTTGCGAAGGGTGATGGAGACTTGGGTTGTGTTTGGGAAAGGATGGGGCAACTTGTGCACATGCCCAAGGATTGGACCCACCTGCCCTTGGAAGCATGGACACATTGGAGAGGTTGAATGAACACATTGGCACACCCATGGAGAGTCACGTCACCAGTTCAAGGAAATGCACAAGGCAAGGTCACACCAAAGAGGTTGAGGCACATCAACATGAGGAGTGCACTTAAGGTTGGGACATGAAGGGTTGACGATCACACAGGTTCATGGGCATGTTGGCATGGGAAGGGATGCGTTGTTTCATTTGGGTGTGTTGGTCTATGAAAGGGTGTGACACACCCAAAGGACACGAAAATTTGTGAAGGTGAAATTTGGATTCCATATAAGAACACAAGGGTGCACATCCAAGGAAGGCAGAAGGATCAAGAAGGCATGGAGAGAAATTCAAGCGACTGAGGCAAGGTAGAACAGAGAGTAGATTTATGAAGACAGGAAAGACATGAAGCCAAGAGTGGGATGCACAAGGAGCATTTTGGGAAGTATGAACACATGTATGTGTGAGGCATGATATGAGCCAGTACCAAAGTTTGTGTTAGCTTGGTGAAGTATGCAACAAAGAAGAGACAGTGAGTCTGCAAAAGGGCACATGTCTGGGGTGCACCGCAGGGGTTGCAAAAGTAGTTGAAACAGAGAGTATTGGTGGGACAAATCTGTGTATAAGTGTCTTAGAGAGGTTAGACGAGTCATGTGACTCTGTCCATGTTGTAAACTGAGCCGGTAGTGCTCATATTGTAACAGTTTCGCAATAATAAGACTTAGTCAAGTGTTAACCATGTCTTTTTTCACCCGCACTATTTTTATGTGTGTCTCTTATTTGTTTCACAAGTATTCTCTTTGTTTCATATGTTCATGGATGTATGCTTAAATTACTAAGTGTTAAATTGTTAACAAGACCATCTAAGTATACAAGTGATTTGCATACAATTGGAGTGTGACTCATCCATATCCTAGAACTGAGTATGGGTATGATCTAGGTGAAGAGGCATAGTCTCGAAAAAATATCCTTGGTGTTGCCAAGCAACCAGGTGAGAACCATCATGGTCTCATCCACCCTCAGGAGGTGTATGATTGAAATATCGGACATCAATCCTGTGGGGTTGTGACAAGTAGTATCAGAGTTGATTTTGGTGAACGAATTGGCTATCTCTTCACTACTATCTCAGTGATAGGTGGTATCAGAGCATATTTGGATCTTCACCAGTACTGTAGTCAGAACAATGGTGTTAAGGTGCACTGCATTTGGTTTCATAGTTCATCATGAAGAAAGTTCAGTGGGAACATTCGCAGACTTGGTGAATAGTTCGACAGAGCGAAATAGTTCATCACAGAGACTTTGAATCAGACTTCTGACAGAGGTTCCAATAGATAGTATGGTGGAAGGTTGATTTGGGTGTACCCCTTGTATAGACCAAGAGCAGAGTTTGTGGTGAAACAAAGCACTTGAACAGGGTGATTTATCAAAAAACCCATCACAGAGTTCATTGTAGGAATTGGCGCAGATTTGATCGTAGAGGAAGTTTGGGAACAGACCTTGGTGCATGGTTCAGAAAGGTGGGTTTTTTTGTTGCAGGTGGTTTGAGCATAGAGTTGTAGATGTATTGTGAACATACTAAGGCCAAAATTATTGAGGGTGAACCAACAAATTGGATGTGTAGATGATCGCAGGACTCATCACAGACTTGGAACACTAGTGCGGAGAAGTTGCAGAAAACTCTTGGGAAGGCCAAGTGACTTGAATTGTATCGCGAAGAGCTGGAGTAGTGAGATGAATCCATGAGACAATTGGAATGAGGTGAAACTTGCACAAAACTTGAAGCACTCACCAAATCTATGCTTGAAATGGATGGAACAGGTGACAAAGTTTCGAATATCAATAGAGACAGTGTAGCTCAATGATTCGTGAAACTCTAAGAGGATTTGGGGAGAATGGATGAATTTGACACATATTTGGAGTCCAAGACCAAAAAATTGAAAGCATTGTCAAGAGGAATTGATACTTCGACGTAGGTTGTGTTGAGATAATTCATGGAGGAGAGCACCCAACATGAAGGCAACATGGAAAGGGAGGATCAACCCAAGCCACTCAACAAGAAAGGTAATATGGTTGAGTGTTACTTATGTTTGCACAATAATTTTGTGATGGATTTTTCATTATGAGGTAGGTTGGAACTATTGGTTGAGAAAGAGGAGGCTTGAATCACATCAGTAGTGAAATATCATGAACCCTTGACATAGATGGTTCAAGTGTAGAAATTGATGGAAGGAATCAATCAAGTCGTGGAAAAATTGGTGGAACGCATGCAGGAGTTCAAGACAAGAGGTCAAGGATGGTTTTTGCAAAGTGAAGAAGTTGAAGGACTCTGATTTGTGAATATAATAGTAAGTGGGTTGAATATGGCGGCTTTGGTTGACACCGATGCAACCCATATTTTTGTGAGTGAGTGAGCCATTAAATCACTTTATCGCAAACCTAAGAGAAACACTGGAACGTGTAAAGTGATGAAGTCAACAGTGATGTCGGTGACAAGGATTTTTCATTCTACACCATTAAGAGTGGGAGAGTGGTTTGGTAACATGGATTTGTTGGTAGCTCCATTGGATGATCATGTGATGATATTGGGGTTGGACTTCCTTATACTTTCCAAAGAAACTCCTCTCATTCATCAAAGTCATGTGATATTCTTGGATGAGGTGAGAACACTAAGTGTTCCCTTGATGATGAAGAGGAAGCTCAAGGGGATGTCTGGGATATATGTGATCAAGTTGATGGAAGGAGTCAGTGGGAGCATGGAAGAGACTTACAACGTGACACAATAGAAAGAATTCATCTACACGGCAACATCTTTAAGTAGTCTGGGGCAAGAAGAGCAAAAATTGACAATGATGAAGACTTCAGTGAAGGAAGTTGTGGGGAAGGTTGGTCAATTAAGGAACCCACCGAACAATGAATGTGAGTGTACAAGATAGTTGGACTCTTCACTTTCCATGGAGAAGGAGGAACATCACCAAGTGAATCGTTATCAACTACAATCTAGAGATGTTATGGAGGATCGACCTACAGACTTACCCACTGCAAAGACTTCAGGAGTTTAGTCAAGATAGTGCATGGAGGCACTTGCTCAACCATACTTGGAGATGGACATGGAAGAGGTAGGAGTGGAATACTGACACCCTGCAATGATCATGAACTTTTTTAGGAAGGCCATGGGGATATAGAACTTCCATATTATTGCAGAAATACTTGAGGAGTTGAGATGCACACTGAAGAAGTTAAATTGGTCTTGCGATACTTGTGCATGGAGCACAAGTCAGACCAAATGTACACCAGTATCCTTGGTGACGGATATTGGGTACATTCTACCTACTAAACAAAGAAGACAACAATGTGTTGTTAGGAGAAAGCAATGCAAATGATGATGCCTAGTGGAGGTGTCATGGAAAGACTCAAGTAGGGAAGTTATGAAATAATGGATGGGTTGTCAAGGTAACTTCTCAAAATAGTGACAATGGGCAGGACCTTGTCCAGAATTGATAGGTTCAAAGATAATTTTGGTTATGTGAGGTGAACATGTTGAGGTTGCAGTAGGTGACTCAACAAGACCAAGAAGAGTTGGACGGATTGACGATGCGGCGGACAGAAAATGGTTTGTTGGATGTGGAGATGTGCATTCTCTAGTGATGAACGTGATAGTTGGATTGATCACCCAACCAGTTCGAAGATTGAGAGGATCCAATGTACATGACACATCGACAATAGATTTGATGTATCAAATCCATCATGGATCAAGAGCATCCAGCACTTGGGCACACCTCGAGAATCTTCCTAAGGAGAGGACCCTTTGATAGCAGTTGTGGAGACACCAGTTGTTGAGTAGTGACGAGATCTGAATATGGGGAAAATATGGCATGGATATCGACTGATGTTGTCAAGGATGGAAACAACTTAGAGTGGAGGATCATGTAAGGCCTCCCATGACACCCATCGAGCGCACGCGCTCCTTGGGAGAACTTGGAGTCGATTCAGGAAAGAGAACACAAGGGGCATATGATTGGTTGGGTGAACAACGACATGTGGGCATGGGAAGGAGCACCTTAGGTGAAAGATGGTGATGTGTGGCCCCAAGGGGACACACACCTCACTTGCCTTGCGACGGGTGATGGAGATTTGGGTTGTGTTTGGGAAAGGACGGGGTGTTGGTTGTGGAGCCTAATTATCTTCTTGATTCAGATGTCTTTCTTTTCAGCCGTGTTTATACCCTATTAAGAATTTATGCGGGGTCCCAGGGAAAGTGGCTCCCTAGAAGGGGTTTGAGGGTGAAGCCCCTAAAGGAAAAAATTGACTTGTAAATGTATATTGTAATTTCATAGTAAATTTGGACCGTTCATTATAAGGTCACAGATCTGACAGTAGAAGTTATGTTAGGGTTTTTTTTCCCTAGAAGGCAACCCTCTTTTATGAGGGAAATGTATTGCGGTTATGGATCATTGTGAATATTGTATTCTGAGATAGGAGACTATGAGAGAAAGAAGAGGAAGTTACAACAGGTGTGATGTAGGTTGTATCCCTTCATTTGATGGATAATAATAAATGAAGGACCTGGCAATTTCTCTGGTGGACGTAGCCCCCACTGGATGAACCATGTATATATGTGTCTCTATTGTATTGTGTATCTTATGTGTTTTATTTCCACATTTGCTTTATTGTATTGATCCATGATCCTATTTTTCTAACGACTGGTATCAAAGCGAAAGGCAACTCCAATGAAAAGAAGGTTCCTAGTTCGAGTGGGAGCAATGGCAGAAGATGGAAAGTTTAGGGTCAAGAAATTTAACAGCCAAAACTACCATTTATGGAAGATGCAGATGGAATATTATTTCTATCAGAAGGATCTATTCCTACCATTGGGTGGAATAGCAAAGAAGTCGACGTCCATGAAGGATGAAGAATGAGAGGTTCTTGACAGCAAGGCACTAGGAACAATACGGTTGAGCCTAGCAGCATCGGTGGCTTTCAATATTTCGAAAGAAAATACAAGGAGTTGATGGACACATTGGATAAACTGTATGAAAAACCCTTGTCATCCAATAAGGTATTTCCAATGAAGAGATTATTTAATATGAAGATGTCAAAAGGTGGGTCTATTGTAGATCATTTAAATGAATTTAATACGGTTACTAATCAGCTAAGTTCTATAAAAGTGGAATTTGATGATGAGGTTAGGGATCTTATAATCTTATGCTCATTGCCAGAAATTTGGAACGGTTTGGTCATAACCGGTTGTAAGTAACGATGTATCTGGTTTAAACACTCTAAAATTTGATGATGTTGTTGGTGTTATCCTTAGTGAGGAAATGCGGTGGAAAAGCACAGGTGAGACATCAGGTAATGCATTAAACATGGAGAACAGGGGAAGACAAAAGGATAGAGGAAAGGGCTCAGGAAATTGCGGTAATTCTAGGAAGGGAAGATCCAAATCCAGAATGGGAAAGATAGAGTATTGGAATTGTGGGAAGAAAGGACATCTGAAGAAAGACTGCAGAGCTCCAAAGAAACAAAGAGATGGACAACAGGAGAAAATTCAGGAATCCAATGTAACAGGTGATGTGTTACAAGATGCTTTGATTATTTCTATGGATAATATTTATGAGTCTTGGGTAGTAGATTCAGAGGCTTCGTTTCATGCCACACCCCATAGGAAACATTTTCTAGATTATGTTCAAGGTGATTTTGGACATGTTCATTTGGGTGATGATGCACCATGCAAAATTGTTGGAGTGGGAAAGGTAAAAATAAAGCAAACGAATGGAAACCAATGGTTGTTAAAAGAGGTAAGACATGTTCCAGATCTAAGGAAAAACCTAATTTCAACAGGGCAGTTGGCAAGTGAAGGTTGTATATCCATATTTACAGATAAGGTGTGGAAGGTCACCAAAGGATCATTGGTGATAACAAAAGGAGAAAAGGTAGGTACATCGTATTTATGTACTGGTAATACTAACTCTTCTATCTCTTTAGCTTCTACAAGAGTGGATACAACATTGTGGCATCATAGGCTTGGACACATGAGTGAGAAGGGATGTCGATACTTCACAAAAGAAATTTGTTGCCAGATCTTAAACAAATTGATTTGGATTTTTGTGAGCATTGTGTTTATGGAAAACATAAGAGAGTCAGATTTCTCAGAGTCGGAAAAAAAAAATGAAGAGTGAAAGGTTAGAGCTTGTGCATACAGATGTATGGGGACCAGCTCAAGTACCATCTCTTGGTGTCTCTCGTTATTATGTTACTTTTATTGATGATGCAACTAGAAAAGCTTGGGTTTATTGCATTCGACAAAAATCTGATGTTTTTTATGCTTTTAAGAAATGGAAAGCTTTGGTGGAGAATGAGACAGGAAAAAGGTTGAAGTGTCTCAGATCAGAAAATGGAGGTGAATATTTCAGCAAGGAGTTTGATGATTGTTGTTCATACCGTGGGATTCGTAGAGAGAAGATAGTTCCAAGAACACCATAAGAAAATGGTGTGTTAGAAAGCATGAACAAGACAATCATGGGGTGTGCAAGGAGTATGAGATGGCATGATGGTCTTCCCTTACAATTATGGGAAAATGTTGTAGATATTGTTGTTTATTTAATAAATAGAGGACCTTCAATATCTTTGGATGGTAGAATTCCAGAGGAGTCATGGACATGTAAAAAGGTAAACTATTATTTTTTGGACTTTCGGTTGTGAAGCATTTGTCCATATTGATAAAGAAAATAGAACAAAGCTTGAGGAAAAATCCAAGAAGTGTACCTTTATTGGATACGGTGTTAATGATTTTGGTTATCACTTATGGGATTATAAAATTCACAAAATCATTAGGATTAGAGATGTCATATTCAATGAGAAGGTCATGTACAAAGATCAGTTGCAGGGAAAGATATGAGAAAAAAAAATACATAGTGCTTGATGAGATCACCAAAAAAGAAATTCCAAAGGTACCAAAAAATCAAAATATACAAAAACATGAGAAACGGGTACTTCAAACTCCTGCAAGTGTTCTTAGAAGATCTACCAGGTTAAGTAGACCCCGTGAATGATACACTCCTTCATTGTATTATTTATTGTTGATTGATTTTGGTGAACCAAAATGTTATGAAGAGGCAATGAAAGTAAACACTAAAAATAAGTGAGAGAAAGGAATGAAAGAGGAAATAGATTCCATAGTAAATAACCAAACTTGGGATTTGGTTCAGTTGACTACAGGAAAAAGAGCATTGCGAAATAAATGGGCTTACAAGTTGAAGGAAGAATATGGAGGCAAAAATCGGTATCGTTATTGCACAGTTTGTAGTATAGGTTTGAAGGCTGAAGGATAGAGGTCAAACTGGTGAAACAGGAACCTTCCCCACCCAATGTCACCACAATGGGGAGGTTCTTTCTATTTAGGGAGATTAACCCAAGGGAGACGTCCCCGGCAACCTGGGGTTTTGAAGAGGTAAAGGTATAAAGTCAAGGTTGAAGTTTCCCCCCTCACAGGTTACAACCAAGGTCAGATAGTCTGGCTAATCAACCAATAAAGAAGTGTATGCCCAAAGAGAACACCTGCCCGGAACAAGACAACAATAGAGAATATATGCAGGCTATAATTCAGTGTGTTAGTACTTCATATGACTATCTGATATGATTTAAGCAATGTAAAGCAATAGATATCAATGAGATCAATGTTTGTCAATTAGCTATGGAAAAAGCATCAATTCATCAATAACTATCGAGATGACAAAGGCAACAATGTATCCAACCAACACCTTACTCAATAAATGCTTTAGATCATCATTCAATTTCTTATAAAAGACATGCTTGCTGCGTCAAAAATAACCAACTATGACGTCAGCCTTAGATAGGGTTAGCTTAGTTAGTTAGGGTTTCAAGATTTAGAGTTTTGAGAGTTGTTTTGAACACTTGGACTTCAACGTTGTGCATCTAAGATCAGTGCCTTAGGGTATATGGAGTCAAACAAGAAAAGGGCACAAAGTTTTGAAAGGATGAAGACTTAAAGACAAGAGGGAAGGGTTCTAGAGTGCTGCAAAGGCAGGGCCCTACAATCAAAACCCTAGGGGAAAGAGGCTCACTCAGTTGTTGCTTAAGCAAGGCCTCATGCTCTTTCCTCCTTCCTTAGGTCAACTTGGCAAAATGGCTAGCATAAATGATAAATTTAACTAAAGGATGAGGTGAGAGAAAGTGTTGTAAAGACAAGGCTTTCAAACCCTAGAAGATGATGACCCTAGGTGTAGATAACCTAGGCCTAGGACATCACCCCCTTTTCAACCTATAAAATTCAATGCTAGCTTAAGGGAAGAAGCAAGATGAGTGTAGTAAAGGCTAGGCTCAATCCTTCTTCTTCAATGGCTGAAATATTTCTCTCTAAGGGGACATGAAATAAGGACCTACTTGTGTGCTTGTTACCTAGGGTTTCAAATCAGAAATTTAATAAGAAAATGCAAGAAATTAAACCTACAACCATTCAATTAAGAATTTTTTCAAGAAAATCACTTACATATCATGAAGAAAGCATGTGCAAACCCTAGTTGTAAACCTTCCTTTGAGAGAAATGCCAAAAGATGCCAAAAAATCCTTCCAATAACAAGTGCGCCTCACTTAGAAGACAATTCTACCCTAGTAGGGCACAAAAATCAGACCTCACAAGTGTGAGTGAATTGTGTTATGTTCAAATGAGGGAAAAACATCCTCAATATATACAGTATCATGACCTTTTAATTAATTTTAGGTCATTAAAAAAAATAGTCGACAAGGCTACAAACCAAAAATCATATTGTTTTACATTAAACTGTTTAAATGAAACCCTAAATGAGCAATAAGCAGGACGTCAAGCCCCTCTGAGGGAGACGTTGGCCCTTTTTAGGAACAAATGCAACACAAGATGACAAACGTTGGCCCTCCTTGGGCCTCCAAAATCTGCCACACGTGCCAAACTGCTCTGTCAAGATGCCATACAATGGAGGTGACGTCATGGCTCCTAGATGACGTCCTGGGGCATCAAAAGGGGCACGTTCCACCTGCAGTGGGTCAACCCCCCTGGGCTGGGCTCAGCCAAGGCGTCCTGCATGAAAATGTTCTCCTTCTTCTCTCATGCAAAGGATCAACCAATCAATGTCATGTCTCTACCCCTGATGGGGTCCCAGCAATCATCTGATGGGCTCTTTATCCCCATGGAGGTCTGAACTAATCATCTCCCCATGTGTACCGGTCCACTTGGTAGCTGTCCGTTGGGCATGGTCCTGCACATCAAAAAAATTTCCCTCCATGGGCTCATTAGTCACAAGGATCATAGCAATGTTAATCATGTTTCATCATTAAGGCTATCAAACATATACATAAAAATCCTGATAGATCATTCAATAGCTCAAAAATATTACAAAGGCCTACAATACAAAGCTGAAGAAAAAGACAAGACACCTTATTGGGCTAGCATGCATAAGAAAAGGAAAGTTCCCAAGGGGTATCATCCAAGCCATGTAAATCAATGTGATGTGGTCAAGGGATTTCTAGGATTAGGGAAGAGTGAGAGTTAGGGTTGCATGGTCTTACCTGTGGGTGCCTTTGTAGAAGGCGAGTTGTACCTGTCATGGATGACAGTTTTTTCCAAGCCCTTTTGCCTTTTATTCTTATCTCATTTTGTTCTTTTCATTCTTTTTATCCAAAGACTAATCGGAGGACATTGTCTTGGTGTGGTGACCAGAGCTAACAGTGTTACCCACAAGTACCTTCACAGAAATGATAAGGTTGGCTCGTGATGAGACCCCCTTTCCCTTGGCCATGCAACCAAAGGTCATTGCCCTGGCATGGTAACCAGATGATGGCAATTTCATACTACTAAGTACCCATGAACCTAATAGACTGGCTCATGATGAGACCCCCTATCCTCGTAATTAGGTCTTGTTTGTTTATTTTTCTTGGGTCCCTCTTGTTTCTTGCTGAGAGGCTTTTTATCGCCTTCTCAGGAATCCTTGGGTGAAGCATCTCTAGGTCTTATTTTTATTGGATTTTATCTTTTACCAGCTGCTTTTACCTTCTGGGCCTTTAGCCCCTTCTTCCCACAAGATAATGGTGCAACCCCACAGACAGATCATCTTAATGTCTAGACTAGGGGAATGGGGCTAATGAGTGGGAGATAAGATGGAAAGTGATAATATGATGGGAGTGGATGATGGCTCTTCACAATTCCCCCCAGTGGCAAACCAAAACCTATGGATATAGGCTTACTTAGGCATTCTGTCAATCCCCCCAACCATGGTCAAGCGGGTCAATGTAAGATCCAAGCAGTTGTCAGAAATAAAAGGAATAAGATGCATATATCTAAAGGTTATAATGATCAAAAATGACACATACCATGATATCTGGACCAATTACCTCATGAAGCAAGAGCCTTCTCCGATACAGGACCAGACCGATGGTGATGGATGTTGTTGTTGTTGACAAGACAAATCTGATGAAAGAGAAGAAAGATGGGCCCTCCAGGGCCATGCTCAGGTCAATCCTACTCTCGGTACTCCATGTCTAGGACCTGTGGGCCTCGAGACATGATCTCCTAGTTATCCCTAGAAATCGGGGATAACATCTGGCTCCAACTCGGGGACATGTGCTCACCATAGAGCGCATGAGAATCTCGGCATCTCTGGCATAACCTGCAGACCTGCTCACACTCGAAAAGGGGATCAGTAACAAAAGATGGGGTGGTATTGCCACCCCGCAATATATATATATGATTGAAATAAAACAATAAATGCAAGTGAGGAAGAAAACTAATCATGAAATGCAAATGGTATAATACACGGAAAAATGCCTACCTGCCTATACTTACCTGTGGAATCAGGTCCCACCACCTTGGTGGGGTTTGAGGAGGTGCCCGCTGATAGGCAATGGGTGCCTTCTTCCTTCCAAAGTGGACAAGTATTATGAGTTATCAACGGATTCCATTCCCACTTTGAAAGGTCTGAGCCATGACTGTGTGCTTCCCTTTACATTAGTTGGCTCTCCTTTCTAAGTATCCCACATCCATACAATATCTCCCTCCTTATATTTCCTGACTTTGCACTTGGTCGTTCCTTGAACAACCCTGGTGTATTGCACTGAGGGAGGTGGGTGGGCTTCTGTTGTAAAGACCTCTTCTTGAGACGGGTGGATTTGTACATCATCCTCATTCTTCTTCAATATTTTTACCGTCCCAACTTCTTTGTTTGTGTATTCATCTAGGAGTTGTTGGTATTCTTCTTTCTTGGGCCATTCAATCTGACCAAACTCTTCCTCTGTTGCAAAGGGCATATCTTCTGGAGAATACTTTTGAAGAGTTTGTATCATATTGTTTTGCGTTCTATTATCCCAGACAATGTCTTGTACATGATCCCCAGTTATTGGTACATTGAGGAGACGTCCCATTGTTCCATATTTCAAAGGTAATCGTAAAAAGGTAAGGTCCATTTCCAGGGAATCGCCTATCATTGCACCAAACTTCCTAGATAACAACATTCCCCACACATCTGGGACATCAACCACTATTATATAAATGTGGACTATTTTCTCAGGGTATTCTTTCAAATGTACTTCAACATTCTCAATTACCCCATGTGTGGGTATTGCTTTAGACTTAAAACCACACACATTCACGTAAGGCCTATTGACCTTCAAGCCCATTTGTTGCATGACTTTAAGAGACATCATATTAGCACCAGCACCTGTATCTAGCATGCAATTGTTAAGATATTTGTTGTTCATTGTCAAAGTCATGAAAAAGGGCGGGTCTTCACCATATTGGACCCTAAAGTGATCATCTTGCGACATAATAGGGGGGTCCATAGGTTCACCTGATCCTAAAAAGAAAGTATCAAAGCGTTCCTTGATAGTCGGGATCTTGATTGCTTCTCTTAGGGGAACATTCACATTCATCTTTGATAATTCCCCTTCAAAGTCAAAGTTAAGGTCAACCTTACCAATCTTGGATGTCTTAGGAGGAAGCAACTCAAGAGGCGGGGGCTTTGGATGATCGGTGGTAGGTTGCTTTGGGTTCTTCCTTCTGTATACATAAACCTCTTGTTTCTTCAATTTTTCTCATGATTCCTGATCTAGGTTGTTTATTACTTCCATCCTTACTGCTCTGGCTGCTTCCTTCACGGCTTGTTGATTTTCTATATCCATGATATTAATTTGTGGAAAGCCCATGAAGCAGTCCATATTGTTGACTTGTTGTTGGCCAACGTTATAAGGGCATTCATGCTCCCAATGTGCTTCACTACACTCTAGGCACCAAGGGTTTTCGTCGACAACGTTTGTAGGGGCTAAGGTGTTTGGAACTTCATGCTCCTTCTTTGGTTTGTAAAACTGATTCCCTTTCTGGAACTTCCCTTTGAACATAGGTCTAGGCGCTTGGAACTGAGATTTTTCAAGTTTGACAATTATATTCATCATTTCTTCTTGATTTTTCATGATGCCATCCATGGAGGCTTGTAATTTGTTGATGCTGGTGCAGAGATCTGAAGTAGGCTCAACATTGTGTAATATTTTTTGCTTGATGTCTATTCTCCCCCTTGGGTTAGCAAAGGTCTCAATCTTAGATGAAAGGAGGTTCCCTTCTATCTTGGTGGTGAGCTCTTGGGCTTCCTGTATTGATTGGGGGTTCTTGTCTCTGAGAAGATACCCTAACTGGCCACTGAAAGATCGAGTGTAAATGTGGACAAGGTAGTCATCTTTCAGATGGTGTCTTGTGGGAATTATTTGTAGCAGAGCTTCAAATCTGGTGTGGAATTCCCGGATAGACTCATTTTCATATTTGGCAAGGTTATTCAGTCTTGTGAGAAGCATGTTAGGGTCTTCTTTGACACTCCATCTTTTGAGAAAGGCTTCTTCAAGTCTATCCATGGTTTTGATGCTCCTGTCAGGAAGACTCAGGTACCAGTTCCTTGAGGCATCATAAAGAGTAGCAGAGAACAACTTCATGACCAAATATTCAGCATTGTCACTGATGGGATGAAGTTGGAAGAAAGCCCAAAAACTTCTCATGTGTTCTTCAGCGCTAATTGCATCAGTACCAGTAAATTTAGGCAACCACTTTTCATACTTAGGTGGCATCTACCTAGGGTAGCTAGGTATAGCTGTCATGTCTAGTGACCTGAAAATATTGGATGACCATTGTCTTTGATTAACAGGCGGAATTATAGTACCAGTCTGAGAGCTAGACATGATTGTTAGAGGAAGTCTTTTCCCAAAAAGTGATTTGACAATGGGAGAACTCAAGGGAGGCTTCCTTCTAAAGGACAGAGGAGGATTATTGTACCTCTTTTTAGATTGTGGAGTCGCCAGATAGTTTTCCTGAAACTACCAAAGAAAAAGGGAGAACACCCTTAGTGGAGTCGCCAGGTAAGCTTGTAAGAAAAGGTTCTATGAGGCAAGGCTTACCAAAAGGTTTGTCGTTGAGGAAGATTGACTCAGTGTTACTCGAAAACGGCACCAAAATGTTATCGCACAGTTTGTAGTTTAGGTTTGAAGGCTGAAGGATAGAGGTCAAACTGGCGAAATAGGAACCTTCCCCACCCAATGTCACCACAATGGGGAGGTTGTTTCTATTTAGGGAGGTTAACTCAGGGGAGACGTCCCCGGAAACCTGGGGTTTTGAAGAGGAAAAGGTATAAAGTCAAGGTTGAAGTTTCCCCCCTCACAGGTTACCACCAAGGTCAGATAGTCTGGCTAATCAGCCAATAAAGAAGTGTATGCCCAAAGAGAACACCTACCCAGAACAAGACAACAATAGAGAATATATGTAGGCTATAATTCAGTGGGTTAGTACTTCATATGACTATCTGATATGATTTAAGCAATGTAAAGCAATAGATATCAATGAGATCAATGTTTGTCAATTAGCTATGGAAAAAGCATCAATTCATCAATAACTATCGAGATGACAAAGGCAACAATGTATCCAACTAACACCTTACTCAATAAATGCTTTAGATCATCATTCAATTGCTTATAAAAGATAAATGCTTGCTACGTCAAAAATAACCAACTATGACGTCAGCCTTAGTTAAAGTTAGCTTAGTTAGTTAGGGTTTCAAGATTTAGAGTTTTGAGAGTTGTTTTGAACACTAGGACTTCAACGTTGTGCATCTGAGATCAGTGCCTTAGGGTATATGGAGTCAAACAAGAAAAGGGCACAAAGTTTTGAAAGGATG
>ML800614.1:41638-60410 GCA_009831015.1 Picea engelmannii
AGGGATGTCTAGGATTAGGGTAGAGTGAGAGTTAGGGCTGCATGGTCTTACCTGTGGGTGCCTTTGTAGAAGGCGAGTTGTACCTGTCATGGATGCAAGTTTTTTCCAAGCCCTTTTGCCTTTTATTCTTATCTTATTTTGTTATTTTCATTCTTGTTATCCAAGGACTAATTGGAGGACACTGCCTTTGCGTGGTGAACAGAGCTGACAGTGTTACCCACAAGTACCTTCACAGAAATGATAAGGTTGGCTCGTGATGAGACACCCTTTCACTTGGCCATGCAACCAAAGGTCACTACCCTGGCGTGGTAACAAGATGATGGCAATGTCATACTGCTAAGTACCCATGAACCTAATAGGCTGGCTTGTGATGAGACCCCCTATCCTCGTAATTAGGTCTTGTTTGTTTATTTTTCTTGGGTCCCTCTTGTTTCTTACTGAGAGGCTTTTTATCACCTTCTCAGGGATCCCTGGGCGAAGCATCTCTAGGTCTTATTTTTATTGGCTTTTATCTTTTACCAGCTGCTTTTACCTTTTGGGCCTTTAGCCCCTTCTTCCCACAAGATAATGGTGCAACCCCACAAACAGATCATCCTAATGTCTAGACTAGGGGAATGGGGCTGATGAGCGGGAGATAAGATGGAAAGTGATAATATGATGGGAGCGGACGATGGCTCTTCACAATTCCCCCCAGTGGCAAACCAAAACCTATGGATACAAGCTTACTAAGGCATTATGTCAATCCCCCCAACCATGGTCAAGCGGGTCAATGTAAGATCCAAGCAGTTGTCAGAAATAAAAGGAATAAGATGCATATATCTAAAGGTTATAATGATCAAAAATGACACATACCATGATACCTGGACCAATTACCTCATGAAGCAAGAGCCTTCTTCAATATAGGACCAGACCGATGGTGATGGATGTTGTTGCTGCTGACAAGACAAATCTGATGAAAGAGAAGAAAGATGGGCCCTCCAGGGCCATGCTCAGATCAATACTGCTCTCGGTACTCCATGTCTAGGACCTATGGGCCTCGAGACATGATCTCCTAGTTATCCCTAGAAATCAGGGATAACAGGTACAAGGCTAGACTTGTTGTAAAGGGGTTTGCACAAAAGAAAGGTATATATTTTGATGAAATATTTTCTCTTATTGTTAAAATGACTTCAATTAGAACTATTTTAACTCTTGTGGCAGTAGAATATTTTCATCTTGAACAATTAGATGTAAAAACAGCTTTTCTCCGTGGGGATTTGGAGGAAGAGATTTATATGCAGCAGCCACATGAGTATGAGGTCAAAGGGAAGGAGAATTTGGTATGCAGCTTGAAGAAGAGCTTGTATGGCCAAAAGAAAGCTCCAAGGAAGTGGTATTTGAAGTTTGACAAGTTTATGACAGAATAAGGTTATAGTAGATGTCATTCTGATCACTGTGTTTATTTTAAAAGGCTAGAAAATGGAAGCTATATTATCTTTCTATTGTATGTAGATGGCATGCTTGTTGTAGGGTCTAATATGCAGGATATAAATGTGCTCAACAAGAAATTAACTGATTCATTTTCGATGAAGAACTTTGATGTTGCAAAGAAAATCCTAGTATGAGAATAACAAGAGACAGGAAAAATCACAAATTGACATTGTCTCGGGGTGAGTACATAGAGAAAAGGTGTTGGAGAGGTTTAGAATGCAGAATGAAAAACCAATTAGTACACCTTTGGCCAACCATTTCAAAATAAATAAGGAAATGTGTCCTAGGACACAGGAGAAGATAAAATGCATGCCCAGGGTCCCCTATTCATCAGTATTTGGCAGCTTGATGTATGCAATGGCTTGCACAAGACCAAATATTACACACACAGTGGGAGTTGTGAGAAGGTATATGAACAATCCAGGTAAATAACATTGGGAGGCAGTAAAGTGGATTCTCATGTATTTAAGAGGTATTGTTACTCATGCATTATGTTTTGGAGGTTCAGACATTGTTCTACAAGGATATGTTGATTAAAATATGGCAGGTGATAAAGATAGCAAGAGGAGCACCACGGGGTATGTTTTTACTATAGGTGGAACAACAATAAGTTGGATTTCAAAACTGCAAAAGGTTGTTGCACTTTCAACAACATAAACAGAGTATGTTGTTGCTACAGAGACTAGTAAAGAAATAACTTGGTTACAGAGGTTTATGGAGGAATTAGGAAAGAAGCAAGAGAATAGCATGTTGTATTTTGACAGTGAGAGTGCCATTCATCTTGCAAAGAACTCAGTCTTCCATTCAAAGACTAAGCATATACAGTTAAGGTACCATTTCATACGATCTGTTTTGGAAGATGAACATTTGAAATTGGAAAAGATACACACTAGCCAGAATCCTACAGACATGTTAACAAAGGGAGTAACGAGGGAGAAATTAAGTTCCTTATCAGTTTAAGTTGGTCTTCAAGCATGAAGGGGAAGATGAGAAATTTTCCAGGTCCAAGAAGGATCATAGTTCAAAAAATATAGCAGCGGTGGAGTTGTTGAGATCAGTCTCCAAGTGGGAGATTGTTGGTGTGGAGCCTGATTATCTTCTTGATTCATAGGTCTTTGTTTTCAGCTATGTTTATACCCCATACAAACTTTACACCCTGGAATATTGTACACCCCTCCACGCGAGGGAGTGCAGGGGGGGATTTCCCCCCCTGCTGGGGTTTGGGGGCGAAGCCCCTGAAAGAAATTTTCCTTGTAAATGTATATTGTAATTTCATAGTAAATCTGGACCACTTATTATAAGGTCGTAGATCTGATAGTAGAAGTTATGTTAGGGTTTTTTGCCCCAAAAGGCAACCCTCTTTTAGGAGGGAAATGTATTGTGGCTATGGATCATTGTGAATATTGTATTCTGAGAGAGGATATTGTGAGAGAAAGAAGAGGAAGTTACAGCGGGTGTGTTGTAGGTTGTATCCCTTCATTGGTTGGATAATAATAAAGGAAGGACCTGGAAATGTATTTGGTGGATGTAGCCCACACTAGGTGAACCACGTATATCTATGTCTCTATTGTATTGTGTATCTTCTGTGTTTTATTTCCGCATTTGTTTTATTTTATTGCTCCATGATCCTATTTTTCTAACACGGGGTGACTTGGGCATGCACCCAAGGAGTGAACTCGCCTTCCCTTGGTAGCATGGGCACATTGGAGATGTTCAATGATCCCATCAGCACACCCACAGAGAGTCACATCACCAGTTCAAGGAAACACGTGAGGAAAAGGTGCACCAAAGAGGTTGGGATGCATTATCATGAGGACTACACCTAAGGTTGGGGCACGTCGATCCAAAGGGATGTAAAGGGTTGACGAGTGCATAGTTTCATGGGTGGGTAGGTCTGTGAAGGGACGCATTGGTTTGTTTGGCCACATTGGCCCACAAAGGGGTGCAACACATCCAAAGTATGCAACAATTCGTAAAGGTGACATTTGGAATCTGTATTAAAACACAAGGGAACACAACCAAGGAAAGTAGAAGGAGCAAGAAGGCATGGAGAGCATGTCAAGCAACTAAGCAAGGTTATGAGGCAAGGAAGAACAAAGCACAGAGTTGTGAAGACATGACAGACAAGTAACCAAGAGTGGGACGCATAAGGAGAGTTTGGGGAATCCTGAACGTAGGTCTGTGTGAGTCGTGCTATGAGGTAGAACCAAAGTTTGTGTTAGCTTGGTGAAGTTTGTGACAAAGAAGAGACAATGAGTTTGCATAAGGGTGCATGTTTGGGGCACACCACATGGGTTGTGAAAGTAGTTGCGACAGAGATTCTTGTTGGGATGAATCTGTGTATAAGTGTCTTAGAGAGGTGAGGCGAGTCATGAAAATTTGTCGAAGTTGTAAACTGAGACAATAGTGTCCATATTGTAATTGTTTCAAAATAATAACACGTAGTCGGGTGTTATGCACGTCTTGTGCCACCTGCACTATTTCTATGTGTTCTCTTCTTTGTTTCACAATTGTTCTCTTTTTTTCACATGTTCATGGATGTATGCTTAAATGACCAATTGTTAAGCTATTAACAAGACTATCTAAGTATACAAGTGAGTTGCACAAAGTTGGAGTGTGACTTGCCCGTAGCATAGAATGAATTATGGGTATGCTCTAGGTGAAGAGGCGTAGTATGGACAAAGTATCCTTGGTGTTTCCAAGGAGCCAGGTAAAAACCATCGCGATGTCACATGCCCTTAGGAGGTGTACAATTACAAGATTGGACAAGCGTCGTGTGGGGTTGTGACACCCAAAAAATAAGAAATTGAATCGGAGACAATGCCACAATTTGAATGGAGAGAGAATTGTTGGTTACAAGAGACTAGAAATAGAAACAATGGCCAATAGCTAGTAATTCTCTACCCTTGATTTCGTTTGAGCTATGGATTGATAGTAGTCATTCCAAAGCTATTGGTATTCATTAAAATTCCAATGGAGAATGAAATTATGAGTGAAAATAATAGTGTTATAGCTTTGAATTATTCATTAAAACCATGGATGCAATTACTAGCAATGATTAACCATGAATAAGCAATAATAATATCACACACAAAACTAAAGACCGCAATCACATAGAAATATCGAACAAATTTGAAACACAATGGACACCATATTTACCTTGGAAACCCAAATGGTAAAATCAACTTCAAATGGTTTCTCAATCTATTTTGGCAATCTATGGTTTACAATGCAACTAATGTCTCTTTGTGCATCCTTCTCTCCTTGGCCAATAGACCCTTTGAGAATGAAAATACAATAAGAAATAGGGAGAGTTGGGGTAATGGGAAGGGAAGGCCAATAGGCATGACCCTTCATTTCCCATTACTCAACCCTCTCTCCTATTATTATTTTTATTATCCATTTAATTCTCTCTTTTTTTCTTTTGCCTCATTTTCTTTTACATTAGCATTGTCTTTAGTAGCTTAACTAACCTTCATTAATTGCCTACTTACACTTGTAGATACCGATTCTTACAAAAACTTGTTCGAATCCATTTCGGATCAATTACCCATGGTTGATTATGGTTGAATTTGGTTAGTTAGGATTGATTATGGTTGACCATTTTTTACCATGGTTGACCATTGCTAATCATGGTTGGACATGGTTGACTAAGGTTGACTTTATTAACATATGTTGACTATGTTTGACTATAGTGGAATCTACTTATGTCGAATTTCTATATTCCTCAATGGTTATGTTGCATTATGATATTCATCTTGTCTTAATTATGTTGAATTTCTACATCCCTCAATGGTTATGTTGCAATAAAACATTATCAATAGTTTTGTCGCACTGCAACCTTCATTGAGGGTTATTTTGGATTGTGACATTCCTGAATGGTTACATCACATTATAGAAATCCATGAAGGGTTATGTTGCAATTAGCTTGGTTGACTTTGATTGGCCATGGTTGATTATGCTTGATCGTGATTGACTATGGTTGATCATGCTTACCTTGGTTAACTATGGTTGAATGTGGTTGACTATGGTTTCCTATTGATGACCTTGTTGAATATTGTTAAACGTGATTGACTATGGTTCAATATTGTTGGCCATGGTTGGTTATCGCTGATAATATGTTGGATTATGAGGCTCTTCAATGGTTATGTCCAAATTTAACATTCATCTCAATTTAGTTATGTTGAATCACCATGTTAATCAATGGTTATGATGCATTACACCATTCATCCTAGCTTACTTATGTCAAATTTCCACATCCCTTAATGGATATGTTATAATAGGACCTTCATCAAATTTTTTGTCACATTATGACCTTCATCAAGGGTTACGTTGGATTGTGACATTCCTTAATGGTTACATCTCATTGTAGGCATTCATGAAGGGTTATGTCGCATTATGTATGGTTGAGTTTGGTTTTCCATGGTTGACTATGGTTGACCATGATTTGCTATAGTCGATCATCCCTTTGGTTGACTATGGTTGAATGTGGTTGACCATGGTTTACTATGGATGACCATGTTAACTATCCTTTAACATTGTTGACTTTTATTCAATATGGTTGGCCATGGTTGGATATGGTTGATAATATGTTGAATTGTGAGGTTTTGCAATGATTATGTCATGTGTGATATTCATCTTGGCTTAGTTATGTCCAATTTCTACATTCCTCAATGGTTTTGTTGCATTACAATATTCATCTTGGTTGACTTATATCGAATTGCTACATCCCTCAATGGTTATGTTATAATATGATGTTGATAAAGGGTTTCATTGCATTGCAACCTTCATTAAGCGTTATATTGGATTGCAACATTCCTCAATGGTTACATCACATTGCAACATTCATCTTCACTATCTTTATGTCAAATTGTTATGTTTTTAATGGTTTTGTTACATTGTGATGTTCATCAAGGATTATTTCAAGTTGCAACAATCCTCAAGGGTTATGTTGCATTGCAACATCCATTAATGGTTATGTCCCATTGTGTCACTCATCTTGGTTGGATTATGTCAAATTATTATGTTTGTCAATGGTTATGTCACATTGCAACATTCATCAAGGGTTATGTCCCTCCTCAAAAGTTATGTTGACTATCAAATTGTTCACCTCTGGAGCTATTAGGAATTTGTAAGGAATTATGTTGTGATGATTATTTGATCCATAATCCTCACATTACGGGTAGCTATCATGTGTTTCTCCTTGAAGTTCTTGTTAAAGAATAATATCCAAACAACTACTGTTCTTCTAGTCCTAGCTAATGGCAATATCATTTTAGGATTAAATACTACATTGGAAGAAGTGATGATAATATTGTATAAGGGTTTCCCTTGGTTGAACCGTATTTCGTTTGGCTCCTTGTTGCAAAGTATCTACTTAGTGCCCTTATAGAACTAAAAGTTAATTGGGTGCATGTTTACTTTCATGATTATCGCAACATAATATGGGACATTTATCTTATCTTAGAGATTTCTTTCATTTCATTGCATATGGACCCTTGTAATTATAAGTAAACCTTTTTTTAATCATATAACCCCTCATAATGGCTATGTTGCATTCTGACATTAAGAGGTTGGATTGAATATTATGTCACATTGTGACACTTAGAGGTTTATAATATGGTTATATATATTGCAATGCTATTATTGGTTGACATGTGTTGATTTGTTACATTCTTCAATGGTTATGTTGCATTATGATATTCATGAAGGGTTATGTCACATTGAGTTTGATTGACTTTGGTTGGCCATGGTTGACTAACACTAAGAGGTTTATAATATGGTTATATCTATTGCAATGTTATTCTTGGTTTACATATGTCGACTTGCATGTTCCTCAATGGTTATGTTGAATTACAACATTCATGAAGGGTTATGTCATATTGAGTTTGGTTGACTTTGGTTGGCCATGGTTGACTATGGTTGACCATGATTAACTATGCTTGATTGTGTTTACCTTTGGTTGATTATGGGTTAGCCCTGTAATATTGTATAGGGTTTCTCTTGGTTGAACCTTATTTATTTTGGCTCCTTGTTGTAAAGTATCTACTTAGTGCCCTTGTAGAATTGAAATTCAATTGAGTCCATGTTTACTTTCATGATTATTGCAACGTAATATGGGACATTTACCTTATCTTAGAATTTGTTTTCATTTCATTTCATATAGCCCCTCATAATTATAAGTAGACGTTTATTTAATCATATAGTCCCTTGTAATGGTTATGTCACATGTGATATTAAGAGGTTGGATTGAATTTATGTGACATTGTGGCACTTAGAGGCTTGTAATATGGTTATATATATTGATATATCATTCTTTGTTGACATATGTTGACTTGCTACGTTCCTCAATGGTTATGTTGCATCATGACATTTATGAAGGATTATGTTGCATTGAATTTGATTGACTTTGGTTGGCCATGGTTGAATAGCACTAAGAGGTTTATAATATGATTATATCTACTATAATTTTATTCTTCATTGGCATATGTCAACTTCATACATTCCTCAATGGTTATGTTCAATTATAATATTCATGAAGAGTTATATGGTATTGAGTTTGGTTGACTTTAATTCGCCATGTTTGACTATGGTTGACCATGATTGACTATGCTTGATCATGTTTACCTTTGGTTGAATATGATTTAATGTGGTTGACCGTGGTTTACTATGGATGACCATGTTGACTATCATTAGCCATGGTTGAATTTGGTTCAGTATGATTGGCTATGACTGATAAAATGTTGGATTATGAGCTTTTACAATGGTTATGTCACATTATGACAGCCATCTTGGCTAAGTTATGTCGAAATGCTACATTCCTCAATGGTTATGTTGCATTATAAAATTGATCTTGGCTTACTTATGTCAAATTGCTACATCCCTCAATGGTTATGTTGAATATGACCTTCATGAAGGGTTTTTGTCGCATTGTGACTTTCATCAAGGGTTATGTTGGATTGCAACATTCATCAATGGTTATGTCACATGTGACATTCATCTTGGCTAACTTCATGTCAAATATCTATGTTCGTCAATGGTTTTATTCATCAAGGGTTATGTCGCATTGTAACAATCCTCAAGTGTTGACTTATCAAGGGTTATGTTGGATTGTGACATTCGTCGATTGTTATGTCACAATGAGATATTAATCTTACCTAACTTTATGTCAAATTTCTATGTTCATCAATGGTTTTGTCACATTGCAGCATTCATCAAGGGTTATGTCGTGTTGTAATGATCCTCAAGGGTTATGTTGCATTAGAACATTCCTTAATGATTATGTTTCATTGTGTCATTCATCTTGGTTGGCTTATGTCAAATTGCTACATTGCTAAATGGTTATGTCAAATTGCTACATTGCTAAATGATTATGTCAAATTTCTATGTTGCTAAATGGTTATGTCACATTGCAACGTTCATCGGGGGTGATGTTGTACTGTGGAATTCCTAGTGTTATGTTTACTATCAAAGCTACATTATCTATATTTCTAGGTCAAAGGTGTTATGTTTATTTTCTACTTATATAATTATTTGATTGACATATAATAAAAAAATTACTCAAAATGAAAAACACCTAAAATAAGATATTTTTCAAAAACAACCCATAATAATTGATTCGAGCAACTTAGTACATTTGATGTTATTTTATAACTTAAATTGAATTGTGCAATTTTTTATTTTAATTTGAATTTATTTGTCCTAAATAACTTAAGACTTAATGCACTTAGATGTTTTTTCTTTAGCAAATGAAATTTCATGACCTAAGTTGAGTTTGTACACATTATATTCGTATAGGCATTAGATGTTATTTCCTACTTACATATGATTTGATTGTTATTTAAAAAAAACACTCAAATAAAAGCTATTTTTCAATAGCAACCCAAAAGAATTACACAAAATTACACTTGGATCTATCTGAATCTTTTAACCAAAATTTCAATAAAAATTCACATGATGAATCTGACACTTTTAACCAAAAGGTAAGAAGGTATGCATGTCACGAATAAAAATACAACTCATGAGTTGTAACGATGCGGATGAACAAATGAGTGGTATATCATAGGGAAGCAATCTAATCAATACTAACCAATTCACAAATTGTGAAACTTTGTGGGATTAATTCTTTAAAGCATGTTATATCTAGGCCCATGAATCTTTTATTACAAAGATTCACATTGTGATATTTTTCTTAGTTGACTTATGTCAAATTGTTATGTTTATCAATGGTTATATTACATCAACCATGTTGATTATGGTCGAGCATGATTGAATTTGTGTCACATTGCAATATTCATCTTGGATTATTTATGTCAATTGCAATGTTCCTCAATGATTATGTCACATTGCAACATTTTTCTTGGCTCACTTATGTCAAATTTCAATGTTCCTTGATAGTTATATTACATTGCATCATTGTTCATTGGTTAACAATGGTTTAATATGGTTTACTTTGGTTGATCATGTTTGAGTATGGTTGACTATAATTGACTTTGGTTAACCATGATTGACAATGGTTGGCTACATTTGACCATGTTTAAAATGTTTGACAATGGTTCATCGTGTTTGGCTATGGTTAATAATGGTTTGAGCATGGTTTATTATGTTTGACCATCATTAACCATAATTCAAATGTTTGACTATGGTTGATTATGGTAAACCATGTTTGACCATTATTGACTATGGTTGAATAAGGGTGATTATGACTATGGAAGACCATGGTTGAGTAGGGTTCATGATGGTTTACAATGGTTGAATATGGTTGACTTTGGTTGATCATGTTTAACTATGTTTAACTTCGATTGACTATGATTGACCATGTTTGAAAATGATTCAAGATGATTGGTTGAGTTATGTTGGCTTGCTATGTTCCTCAATGGTTATGTTGCATTGCAACATTGAGTTATGTCAATTTGCTATGTTCGTCAAAGGTTATGTCACATTGCGGCATTCTTTATGTCGACTTAATGTTTTTTCTCAATGGTTATGAATCATTGCATATTCTCTAAGGGTTATGCTTGACTATGATGTTCCTCAACGGTTATATCACTTTGTGTCATTCATCTTGGTTGACTCATGTCAAATTGCTACGTTCCTCAATGGTTATGTTGCATTACAACATTATTTATAGGTTATGTTACAATGAGTTAGTTTGATTGTGGTTGAGTATGGTTGAGTATTGTTGACCATGGTTTATTATAAGTGACCATGTTTACTAAGGTTGAACATGATTAGCTTTATGTCACATTGCAACGTTCATCTTGGTTGACTTATGTCGATTGGAATGTTCCTAAATGGTTATTTTACATTGCAACATTCTTCTTGGCTAAATTATGTCAAATTTCTATGTTCCTCAATGGTTATGTTGCATTGAAGCATCGTTCAACAGTTATGTCACATTTGGTTTACTTGATTGTGATTGACTATGATTGATTGTGGTTGACCATGATATACATGGTTAGCCATGGTTTACTACGGATGACAATGTTTACTATGGTCGAACATGATTGACTTTATGCCTCATTGTGACAATCATCTTGACTTACTTATGTCAATTGTGATGTTCCTCAATGGTTATGTCTCATTGCAACAATCATTTTGGCTGACTTATTTGAAATTGTTATGTTCTTCAATGGTTACATCACATTGCAAAAAAAATTAAGGCTTATGTCGCATTGAGTTTGTTTGATTGTGGTTAACAATGGTTGACCGTGATGTACATGGTTGACTATGGTTTATTATATATGACCACATGTTGACTATGGTTGATCATGATTGATTGTATGTCACATTGTGAAATTCATCTTGGCTTACTTATGTTGAATTCATGCGTGTATTACTAGTTATGTTGTGTTGCAACATTCTTCAATGCTTGTGTTGCAACAAGTTTCTTTGATTATGGTTAATTATGGTCAACTGTTGTTGACATGATGTCCATGGTTGACCATTGTTCACTATGGTTGAACATGATTAAATTAATTTCACATTGTGACATTCATTTTGGCTTACTTGTATTCCTTAATGGTTATGTTGCATTGCAACATTCTTCAAGGGTTATGTTGCATTGATTTTGTTTGACTATCCTTGACTATGTGTGTCACAACATTCACCAAGAGTTATGTCGCATTGAAACATTCCTCAATGGTTATATCACTTTGCAACATTCATCTTGGTTGACTTTAAACAAATTGCTACATTCCTCAATGGTTATGTTGCATTACAACATTATTCAAAAGTTATTTTGTATTGAGTTTGTTTCACCATGGTTGACTATTGTTGACCATGATGTACTTGGTTGAACATGGTTTACTATGGGTGACAATGTTGATGATGGTTGAGCATGATTGCCTTTATTTCACATTGTGACATTCATTTTTGTTGACTTATGTGGAGTGGAATGTTCCTCAATGATTATGTCACATTGCAACATTCATCTTGGTTGACTTATGTTAAATTGATATGTTCCTCATTGGTTATGTTGGATTGTCATGTTGACTATGGTCAACATAGTCAATATGAATAATATGAATAACTTGTTTATCTAGTTTAATTATTTAAATTTTATGTAATTCATTTGTTTTAATTTATTAATTTTTAGATATAAAAATTAAGCATTTACATTGTTGGCATTCTCTTACGATTATTCAATCCTCCAAAATGCATAATTATAATATGCATAATCTTTTTATCTAGTTTGATCATTTAAATTACATACAATTTATTTATTTTAACTAATTATTTTTTAGAGATCAAAATTAAACATATACATTATTGCAGTCTCTTAAAATAATTGAATCTTCACATGATTAATAAGTCTCTTAAAATAATTGAATCCTCACATGATTAATAAGGAATCCTAAATAAGGTTAGCTAAAAAAAAATCCAATAACCATAAAACCCTATTTATTAAAAATAGTTTTAATTTTTTTTATTTCTACTTAGCTTACTCTTATTATTTTTTTCATGTTTTTCAAAATGGTACATTTCTCTAAATTATGAATATGTTCCGTTAAATATAATACTTTCTAAATTTTATATTTTTTCTTAATATTACATTTCTCTAAATTAAAAATATATTTCGTTAAATAATTTTGACAAATTTTAGGAACCAAAACTATGTATTGACATTTTCACATTTCACATTTCTAATTTCTACATAGACAAAATATATTTTTCCGTGATACATTTCTCTAAACCATAAATACATTCTATTCAATACAATGATTCGTTTTATAAAATTTATAAACCAAATTAAAATATACATTACCATTTTCTTATTTCCACGTATACAATCACATAAATAAAACAATAAAAAAATCAACCATATGTAAAAAGTACACATGTTATATAAATTTATTATAAAAAAACAACATAAATTTATTTATATTTATTATTATTTTAATTATTACAATAAAATTATAATCTACATCACATATATTAAATTTTATAAATTATTTTTTTATTAGAATGTGAATATTTTTTATTACATTATAAAAAAAAATTCATTATAATGTGAGTATTTTATATTGCGTGGTCTTCATAGGAATAAATTAGGTACATTGTCTTCGTAGGAATAATTTATACACTTTAAATTAAGTATATAAATAATAAATTTAAAATCTATAAATTATTATTTTAAAATAAAAATAAATCAAAACAAAATTATTAACAAAATCATAATACATTAATAAAAAAAATCAAAATATACAAAATTAATCAAAGTCCAAAATATACAAAATTAATCAAAGTCATGAAGGCTAAAAGATTAGAAAAATCGTAAGCATAATATGATCCTAAACTATTCCTTATCTAGCAATGCAATACTAACCTAACATGTATTAGATTGAAGGATGGGATTTCGATAAGGAGATTAGCTCACAATTACCAAACCTTAGACTTGTTTTTTTCTCTAGATACAATAATTACTTTTTAACAATTATCATTCGTTTCAAAGTTAACCCACACTAACACAAAATACAAAATGAGTAACAAATCAATACTTATACCTTATCTCAAATGCAATGCAACTATGGCCATCCTCTAAATTAATTATCTTCATTGGATATTATATGGAAAAAAAAAATTCGCTCAAATTTAATAAAGCAAACATAAAATAGTTACTAAACATCAATTTAATACTTAACGGAGGTTGCACTTGAAATGATGGAAAAACCTCACACAAACATAAACCTTTGCCCTTTCACTATGTCACTACTTTACATATCAATTTAAGTTGATACCATATATAACTTAGAGAAACCCTAGTCTTTAATATCAATTTAAGTTGATACCATATAATTTTGAGAAACCCTAGCCTTTACATATCAATTTAAGTTGATACCATATACAATGTTCACAACACAATCAAATATGCCATATTGTTGTTATGCTTGCAAACAAAATGATACTTAGAGAAACCCTAACCTTTACGTATCAATTTAAGTTTGACACCATGTATAAGTCGTAGTCTAAACGTTCTACAAATGACTTTTCCCCGATGATATTTTTCGGGGAAATTTGCCGAAAATCCGGTCAGAAATTGTTAGATCGACATATTTGAGCGATTCTTTCTATATAATCCGAGTGCCCCAAGGGTTTTTCAACATGTTGAATCCATTTCTACATTCATAAATGGATTTTAAACAACAAAAAATAGTGACTTCATGCAAATTCATGTCGTCGGATTCCGACAAAAAAAAAACCATTTCGTAGAACAGTTAGACAACGCCCCATATATAATGTTCACCATTGAAAAAATATTATGAGTCACAACATTGATAAAAAGAACGTACGAAAGAACACTTGAAGGTATTTTATCAAGGGTCCCACAAGCTTGGGACAAAAGTTTTCAAAAAGAGTTATGATTAGTGAGGCCTCTCATATTTTATAGGCCTAATTTCAGATTTCGGCAAAAAAAAAGTAATTTCGTAGAATAGTTAGACAACACCCCATATATAATGTCCACCATTAAAAAAAAATCTCGAGTCACAACATTAATAAAAAGAATGCATGATAGAACACTTGAAGGTATTTTATCTAAATATTGTGGAACTTCCCAAACACCATTTATACCAATAATAGCTTATAAATAATAATGATACACCACACCACCTCAACAACAACATGCACTCTAACTAATCACATAACAATAATGCATTAACATATATACAACACAACACAATCACCATATTATTTTTATGCTAGCAAACAAAATGAAACTTAAAAAGACCCTAGCCTTTACATATCAATTTAAGTTGATACCATATACAATGTTCACAACACAATCAAATATGACATATTATTGTCATGCTCGCAAACAAAATGATACTTAAAGAAACCATGGCCTTTACATATCAAGTTAAGCATGCTTGCAAACAAAATGAAACTTAGAGAAACCCTAGCCTTTACATATCAATTTAAGTTGATACTATATAGCTTAGAGAAACCCTAGCCTGAAAGGGTCCCACAAGCTTGGGACAAAAGTTTTCAAAAAGAGTTATGATCAGTGAGGCCTCTCATATTTTGTAAGCCTAATTTCTATTAGAAAAATCCATACTCAACATAGAGTAGAATCATTGTAAAATGCTTTATCAAGCTAAGTGTTGCAAACTAACTCATAACTCTAAATCTGATTGTCACAATAACAGTGACTATTGCAAAAATGAACTAAACTATAAAATGTGTGGCTAGAAATGCATTTGAAATTTGGAAATTGTTGTAACTTCCAAACAACTATAAAATGTGTGGCTAGAAATGCATTTGAAATTTGGAAATTGTTGTAACTTCCAAACACATGATTATGGTTGTTGTAAGATGTGAGTAATGAAACCACAATCAATTGAAAATCTTTTTCCTACTAATGAATTTGATTATCTTTTTCTTACCAATAAATTTGATTTTGTTATTGCAAACAAGCTTGATTCAACGAGGATATTTCAATAAGTATCATAACCAGATTTAGATATATGGTAAACGAAGATCATTGTGTTGTAGATGAAAAGGATGTTCTACTGGAGAACCATAACGTAGTGCACTTTTTGGTTGTTGGAAACTAGACGTAAAGTCAATTCTAATGAATACTCACTCATAAATTTTGCACAAATATTAATAAAGATATAACCATTACAATTTGTTGATACAAAACGACCAAAAAATGCAATCCGTTCATGTACCGTGTCTACCATAGAGCATAACATTCAATTGGAGTGTCTAATTTGGATGTCATTTATTTTTATCGGAAAGTAGATTCAATGAGATTTATAATGATGGACTTTAATAAAGATGTCATGGAGTTAATAAAAAGTTGTAAGATTTTTAGGTTTTTGTTTATTATTAGTGTCAAAACCCTTATACTACTATTAGTAATAAAAATAAAAATAAACATCATAACTTCTAATTGGGTAAGGAAATCAAGTAATGCTTTTTTATGGTTAAATTATTCATTATTTTAACTTCAAATTTGTCTAAGTAAAAGAGATTTATCAAGTATAAGTTTTCTTTCATTCTTGTATGAAATTTTGGGTAGACTACCTTTTTATTAATATGTCATATAATTGGAATTCTTCCTAGATAGATAAGTTATACAATAATTCTTTAAAAAATAAAAAATAAGGGAACTTCTTCCAAATACCTAATTACATTCATACATCACAATTCTCATGTCTTTAATAATGAATACATGATATTTATATATACCTATTCACACACTACACATGAGGCCTCTTTACTATTAGGTCGACCCTATTACATATATATTTACACATTACATGTACATTTAGCCCCATATATGCCCTCATTGGGTTATAACAAAAACCCTTGAGTATGATGTAATCAAGACTATCAACATTGTAGATGCTTGTGTCTAGGTCTAGCCTAGATGAGGAAACCATTATTTCCACTATGTGAGTACTGACTATGACAAGTGGGTAGTGTTGAAGAGACAATAGGATGAGTCTTGAGTCACCTAATGGTTTAGTCTCTTCATTTATTGCATTGAGTCATCTTTCTTGGTTAGTCAACTCCTCATCTAGCCTTAGGGATATGTTGTCATTTTTTAGGGGTGATCCAAAAGTTAGAGCACCATGACAATCGATAGCCTCATTAGCAGTCATCTCACATTCAACAAGGCCGATAATCATCGGGTCTTGATTGGATGAGTTTAGTCAGTGTTTGAATTTAGATCATTATTCATACTAATAGGTAGTGCTCGTAGCTTAGGGCCCATTAGGCTCATTGGTGGATTCCTTCGCGCCTACCAATTGTTTTTCTTATTTTCATATGACTATGTGGCTCTCTCCCATTTGTTGACTTCAACTCATTTTCCAGTGGAATGACGTACATGATAGGTGGGTTGTAGGTAGCAATTGCAAATGGGTATGTATGGTTGGCTCTTCATTTCGGTAGATAAGTTGAGGCACTATGCATTTGACTCCATTGCCTAGTGAACAAGAATATGGTCTATGGGTTGGATTTCCTAGAGATCAATTATTTATAGGTACAAATTGCGAGATTCTAAGATTCTTGACATCCCATATGGGGATCACTAATGTTAACCCTCGAATTTTCCTATGCGACTAAAGGGTTAAGATTTAGCTAGATTTCATCACACTGGTATTGGTGACAAGTGCATCAATTTTCATAGTGATCATAGTCCATTTCAATTGTTAGATTTCATTTCAGATATCAGAGGCATTTCAAGGGCATGTTCACTAGTTTTGAGGAGAGTTGTTATTTTTAGCAATTTTTATATTTTCTAAGAGCTCAAGTTTGGAGGTTTGCATGTAAGAGTTGATCACATATTTGGGATCCTTGCAAGCTCATGATGCGAGTGAATTTTTTATCGGTGATATGCGAGACACTGTTATTTTCAGTAGTTAGGGTTTTAGGGCTCGTATACTTATTATGAGCATATGGTTGTATTCCTTGCAGAAAATCAAATTTGATAAGACTAATTTCATTAACATGCAAGATGTTGTTAATTTTAGCAGTGCCTATTTTTGGCCATGTTATATTTGGCAGTGATCTCATAACAATTCCCTTAATTGTTTGTATTTCCTACTTTTTAGGAATCAGACTACTAATTTTAGCATGTTTATATTTAATAGTGTTATTTTTAGTAGGTGGGAGTGCCATACTCTTGGCTCCAATGAGCAACCCAGAACTAGTGTGGATTAAGCAAGTGGAAGCTTTTCAGTGTGACATATGGCGATCAATCCAACATTATCTTATCTAGAAAACCCTATGCGGCTTCCTTAAGTATATTTGGCAATTTGTTAAAATTGTGTTGATCTAGGTGGATATTGGTGGCCACCCACCTGTTCCAAATTCCAACTGGCTCATCTTGACAGTTTTCAATTCAACACGTTTCTCTGTAATGGGGACATTTCGTTGTAATTGTGGGTTATACACTTCTGGGGTTGTCTTGAAGGCCTACACAACATCCAAGTGGATAGTGGTGGTCACCAACCTATTCCAACTAGCTTATTTTGGAAGTTTTCATGTCAATACATCTTTATGTACTTTCAGGGCTATTTTGGGGCCCTAAACAGTGTTTTATAGGATTGCCAAAGTCAAATTGTAGACTAAGTTTGAGTTCGATGGCATACTGCATAGTTCTCGAAAATACCTTTCCAACGGGCTATCACAACACTTAAAACGGAGATCGTATGCAAAATTTACAACCCCAGGAAGTTGATGTACTAACTTACCCCAACGGGGCCCACATGACTTTTGGTGCTTCATCTCTTAGGGTTAGGTTTTTAGATGCATAGGGTTTTGCCATTCATGTTTATTATAAAAAGGACTTTAGAGCCTCATTGTACTCATCTTCTTGCAAATGATCATAGCTGTCATATCTCTTCTCAGAGATAAAGTTGCCACCATTCTAGCGAGTCTTGCACTCTGTATTTTTACAGTCTTTGTACATTTCTTTCATTAATAGAAATCATGTGTTGTTGTGTTTCTCTGTTTATGGAAATATTTATGTGTATTTAATTATAATATCTTTGCTTTCATTTCATTCTAAAAATAACCTAGATCAGTGGTATCACAGAAGGTTGTTCTTCATCCTTTTTCAGTGCATGTCCCGGACGAGGTCGGAGTATAGAAAGTTGGGTCTCGAGCTTGTCTCTATTGAGGACAATCGCTCTCGCCATCCCAAGAAACTATTCGACAACACAGGTATTCCAATAGAGGACAAACACCTTCAGTAACCACTCACATAACCAGATCAAAGATCAAGACACCGATGTTTCCACATGGTAAAACCCCTACGGGGAAACATCCACGGCCCCAGCCAATGCGG
>ML800614.1:66055-93857 GCA_009831015.1 Picea engelmannii
CACTCTATGTCGGGAACATATCGTGACCGTCGGATTTCCTAACTACAAATGCATACTAATGCATACTAAAGAAACACACTAAGAAACACACTTTTACCTAACGACATATTAGACCAAGTAGATCTTAACTAACTCCTAAGTGTCTAAATATCCTAACAGAAACCCTCCATGGCGAAAGAAAAGAAAAACGACAAAGCAAAAGATTATATTAACCTGTTGTTTGAGCAAGCTCTCGCACGACAGAGGGATGAAATGATGGAAAATTTTTCCCACGTCCTTCAATGCCTTTCAATAGAAACAGGTGCATCTTCATAAAGTGGCCACTTTGGAGGAACTTCTCCCTTAAAGGTACAATTTAATTTTGATATTCCCGTATTTGAAGGTCAAATAGATGCGGATGCCTTAGAAAAATGGTTAAATATGCTAGAAGGTTATTTCTCTGCTCACAATTTTTTCGACAGGGAAAAGATCACCTTCGCACTCCTTAAGGCTCTCCCCCATGTCAAACATTGGTGGGAAACTTACTAGAAGCTAAGTTCCATAGAGGAATCTGGAATATATGGGGCCGACTCCACTTGGGGTTTTTTTGTGGATGCGATCAAGGAACAATATTACCTTGTTGATAACTATGAAGACCAGTACATGTGATGAGCCACACTACGGAAAGAGAAGAGCCAAACAGTTATGGAGTTCACAAATACTTTCCATACCTTACGCACCAAGTTGGGTATCAAAGACTCCGAGCAACATCTGGTTCTGAAATACTGTGAGGCTTTGCATAGGTACATCCAAACTGACATGGATTGCCTAAACATCTCATCATTGGGAGTTTCCTATCGATATGTTGTCAAAATCGAGCAGAAATTTACGCACTAGAACAAATGGGAGTTCGGGTCTGCAAATCCACAACAACCAAAGCATGAAAAAGACGGCCCAAACCAATAGCCTCCCGACAACCAGTCCAAGACACGGGAAAATAAGGGTAAAGGAAAGACGAAGAATGACAATAGGAAGTGGTGCGACTTCCACAAAAGCCCATGGAACAACACCAATGCATGTCGCTCGAAACAGTCATTGGTGGTCGAGGTCAAAGACAAGGAGTCAAACCTTGATTCGAAATCTGATCTAGAAAATAATGAAAAAAAGATAGATCATCGACGCAGACCCCACTTCTACTTTCACGACTGCAATAATTCAACTAGAAAACCCAGTAGATCTTGAAGAGGGGGAGTGCCTCTTCCATTCACAGATGTGGGTGAAGGGGACCCCGTTGCATTTCATTGTTGATAGCGGCAGCCAGAAGAACCTCATCTCAGTTGAGGTCGTCAAATAGTTGGCGTTGTCGACAACACCACACCCGCAGCCATACAACATCGGGTGGCTTCACCAAGGACGAGATCTCTGTGTCAGCCAACAGTGTCGCAGGTCCTATGGCATCCAACCCTTCAAGGATGAGGTAGTGTGTGATGTTGCCCTTCTTGATGTTTGTGAAGTTGTTTTCGGTGAACAAAATATGTCGAAACATCATGTTGATTATGAGTCTCGACCCCGTAGTGTCATTATTACTTTGGGGGGTCAACTCTATAGGATACTAGAGGTAGTTTTGACTATTGTTCCACAAAAATAGTGTCGCAAGGTAATCTCTCATACAACAAAATTCAGCCTCTTCACAGTCTGTTAAAAGGATGCATAGAAGGCCACTGCAACCTCAACACCTTTTATCCAGAAGAAGCAGATTGTAGAAGAGAAATAATATATTATTTCTTCACCTACGATGGTGCCTACGAAATGCCTCGTCAAGCCCAAAGACAACAGGTTGGTGGAACAAATTCAACCCCACCAGCAACAGGTGCATGACAGCCTTCCATGGATCAAGCAGCGCAACTTCTTCAGTAAAGCACGTAGCTCACCAAGATTCAGATTCAACAAATGCTTTCCCCTCTTCCTCAAGCACTCAATGCAATGGAGACCATTGCTTCTTAAGGGGGGAGGACTGATCCAGGTGGATATTGGTGGCCACCCACCCATTTCAAATTCCAACTAGCTCATCTTGACAGTTTTCAATTCAACACGTTTATCTATAATGGGGACATTTCTTTTTAATCGTGGGTTCTGCACTTTTTGGGTTGTCCTGAAGCCCTAAACAGTATCCAAGTGGATAATGGTGGTCACCCACCTATTCCAACTTGCTTATTTTGGAAGTTTTCATGTCAATACATCTTTTGTATTTCCATGGCTATTTTGGGGCCCTAAATAGTGTTTTCTTGCCTTGCCACAGTCAAACTGTAGAGTGATTCAAAGCTCGATGGCATAATGTGTAGTTCTCGAAAAGACCTTTCCAACAAGCTATCAAATGCCTAAAACAAAGATCGTATGCAAAAGTTACGACCCAGGAAGTTGATGTACTAACTTACCCTAACGGGGCCCACGTGACTTTTGGCACTTCATCTCCTAAGGTTAGGTTTTTGGATGTCTAGGGTTTTGATATTCATGTTTATTATAAAAAGGCCTTTAGAGCCTCATTATACTCATCTTCTTGTGAATGAGTGTATCTGTCACATCTCATCTCAGAGATAAAGCTGCCACCATTCTAGCGAGTCTTGCACTATGTAGTTTTACATTTTTTGTACATTTGTTTCATTAATAGAAATCATGTATTGTTGTATTTCTCTCTTTCTGGCAATATTTATGTGTATTTCATTATAATATCATGTGTTTTCATGACTCTAGTTCTATTTTAAGTGGATGACTCGTCGTTATTTTTGGAAAAGGGGGGATCCTAGGTTAATTGATTCCTCTTTGCTAGTTTTGGAAAACTAGGATATTGGGAGATGAGCATTTTTGTCCTGGGCGACCTCATATATTAGTTTGCATGGGAGATGGAAATTTATTTTGGGAGGCAATTGATTTTAGTAATTTTATTTGGGGGAGGTAGCTTAGTTGACTTAAGTTGAATCAACGTCTCATGAATTCTTAATAGAATCTGAAGGGGTTGCATGAGTTAGTTTATTTATTGAGAAGGTCTCCCCCCTTCTTAGTGAGAGTTGGAACATTATTTGTGGTTGTTATATAGCATTTTACAAAACTTTCCTAATTTGAAACAACCACTTAACAACACCCACATTTTGCATGAGCAAGCTACCCACTTTTGGGAATTTGGAGAGTTATAAAAGTAGGGTGAATGGCATTATTTGGGTGAGAGTTTTTCAATGAGTAGCTATCATTTTATCTTCCATCTTCTCTTTCTTTTCTTAATTCCTACATTGTCCAGTGTATGATATTGCAGCCAATCTTATATTTGGTATCTATGATGCAAACAATCTTTTGACTATAACAGTGATAGAGTTTGAATATGCAGTTTTTTCATAGCTCTTCGAATTCGATGGTTGAATAGTCTTGTTTTGTGCAGTGGTGTGGATGGCCTAAGTTCCTTTACTTTAATTATATTGATCACTTAAAGTGCACATTCATATCCTTTCCTTCTTTCATATTTAGTTGTGTGAATTGGAATTCTCTCATATTATTTAATTATAAACTTTTTGTTGTCCTTGGTTGGTTGCACACATATCAAGGATAGTTATTTTATGTGTTGATCATTCATACTAACCATGTACTTTTTCTAAGTGATCGACAATGTATGAATGTAAGTGATTCTCCCTCGTGATTGGAGAAATACCAATCTGAATGGAGGGGTATTCAACAATGACTTTAGGATGATTACTCATAATTGTCTCTTAGGTTTTCCCAAAGTCATCAACTGCCTATCCAATAATATTTTCCCCCTCTTGTGCCAAATAAACAAGGAGGAAACCCTAGCCAAAAATAACTATCTGATCCAGGTGGATATTGGTGGCCACCCACCTGTTCCAAATTCCATCTGGCTCATCTTAACAATTTTTAGTTCAACACGTTTCTTTGTAATGGGGATGCTATAACGCAAGTTGTAGGTTGGGAAAATCCCGACCCAACCACAAAGAAAGAGCTACAACTTGGGAATCCTACACCCAATGTCACCTCGATGTAGGTCTCGCACTTCAAGGGTGACTACGTCACTCTAGGGAGGTGATCTCGTTGATCCTAGGGGGAAAGAGATGGATATGGATAGAGATGGAAGTGAAGCCCCTAGAGGTCAAATATAAGTGGAGTGAAAGGTGGGAGGAGGTGCCTTGTAAGTCAAGTGATTGCTTTCCCAAAGGTATATTACTTTTGCGAAATATTGTACCTGCCCGAGACACAAGAAAAAACAATTGTTGCCCCAAAGGTATATTACTTCTCTAGATGATTGTACCTACCCGAGACACAAGAAAAACCAACTTGCAATGATATATTTTAGTACGGATCAGCAAGTTAAGCTTGATGTCCCTAATTTGCAACAATACATGATAGTTTATATCAGCAAATAAGACATTCAAATCAGTATATAAAACATAATATAAATCAACAATGTCATCATTAAGTATAGCAATCAAGTATGATCGGAAAAGGGCACTTTAAGGCTGAATGAATTAAGTTGTTGCAACATGTATTTTCTGCAGAAAATTGCAGCCTTATGGTCGTAGCATTCAATGGCATGCAGCAACAAAATAAACCGAAAAGGGGCCAAGAACTAGCCCAAAAGGTGCGCCCTAGTTAGTAGACTAGGTGAGTGAAGTTAGAGAGCTAGTCTAGGGTCAGTTTAGGAGTTAAGAGAGTGTTAGTATCTAGGGTTATGAATCCCTAATGGTTGTAGATAAAAAATTTAACATCAATTAAAGTAGTGGGAGAGAGGGGATGCCCTAGTAAGGGAAGACTCCTCTCTATGAGGCAAAACAACTCCAACCAAGAAGCCTTTCAAAAGACCAAAATTTGTGTTTCACAAAGCAATGATTTTATATCTCCAATGCAAAAAAGTATGACTAGTGCCTTTGCTATTGGATTAATGGAGTCAAATAAAGAAAGAGCTAGAGATGCTACCTCCTTGGGGTTGTAAGCCCTTTTACTTCCCAAGGTAAGTTTCTCTAGCTAGGGTTTAAGCTAAGAGGGTGTATGCCCTTATACTTCTTTTAGGAAACCCTTGTATAATCAAAGAGATGAACCATACAATGATGGAGACTGTGGTGGGGGTGTATGCCCTTATACTTCCAACCTAGCTCCTAGCACAACAATCCTTGACTTGAAAATAATGATAGCATAATAGTAAAAGACCATACCAAGATCAATAAAGATGCCAAGATAATCCACCATAAAAGCTAGAAAACATCATCCAAGTCTAGTGCCTCACTCCTCCATCAACCATTCATTAAGATATCCATAAACAAGTGCACAAGAGACAAAAAGAGCCAAAGCTAGCGAAAATTTCAAACCAATACTTCTCACAATGAGGGAGAGTTATGTTAAAATGAGATCTTGTGATCTCTTATTTATACAAAATCTCACCAAGGTGACTTGTCCACAAATTAAGGGGTAAACAACAATATTAGGAGTCAACAACCCTAGTCTTACCCCTTAACAAAGTAATTATAAACAATTCATTATTGGATATAAGAAAATTTGCCTCCGCTCGACCTCTAGGGTTCTCTACAGCTCGTCGTGCCTTTCATGGTTTTGGCTTGGAGGGTGAAGCGCCCCCTGCAACCACCCCCACCTCCAGACCTCGTCGTGTTCCAGGCCCTCCTATCCTCCTACTCAAAGGCTTCGAAAGGGTAGCCCCATTCACACTTTGTTAAGAAGTTAGATGAGATCCTGAAGGCCTATGTTCACTCCTCCTCCTCAAGGTCATTCTCTTTGAGATTGGCTGAAAATGGTTTCATTGGACAGTTCATGGGACTATGGCCCTCCCCAAGAGAAATGGCACAATGGCTGGACCAAAATTGGAAAAAAATGATAAAATGGCAGTTGTCAACAACATTTTGTGGTAAGGGATTCTATGTTTTCCTCTTTGAAAATAAAGTAGATAGAGATATGATATTTAGAAATGGCCCATACTTCATGGGCACCAGAGGGATGTACCTAAATAAATGGACCCTAGACTTTAGCCCTAAAAATGATATCCCTTTAGTAGTTCCAGTCTAGGTTCGCTAACCCTTCCTGTCTCTCCATTGTTGGAATGACGAAACAATAAAAAACATTGGAAATGCACTGGGAAGGTTCATTGATCGAGCCAAACCATGCGACGGATTACAATCTTGTGCTCATCTCTATGTAGAGGTAGATTTGGAAAAAGGACTACCAAAGGAAATCCATCTAACCCTAGATGGGTGGTCATATATCCAAACAGTGGACTACTAACAACTTCCTTTTAAATGTAAAGCCTGCCATGAGTATGGTCATTTCGCCAAAAACTTCCCAAAGGTGTCATCAGAGCATCCAGAAGACAAAGTGCAAGAGCAATGGCATCCATCCAAAAGGAAGAAAGTGACAAATAAACCAAGAGCCCATCCCCGGGAAAAAAGGGAAAACATCGGGCCATCCTCACCGATCAAGGGGAAATCACCGATGCCAAACAATAATGAGGTAGAAAGTAGCAAAAATAGGTATGACCCACTTGAAACTCTGGAAGCAGAAACAGACAAATTGAAAGAAGACACAGAAGAGATACAAAGTCCACAAGATCCAAATCCCCCATCGCTCCAAAATGAGCCACCTCTCTGAATGGATCCCTCCCAAAGCCCGGAGGATGAAAGCCAGGAGGACTCGGGGGAGGAGTTGGACCTATAAATTCTAAAGAGCTCCAAATCTTCGAAAGCAGGAAGGAAAACAAACAAAAACAGAAGAGAAAAAGAAGCAAATCAAGGCAAAGATTTGGGAACACAACCAACACTAGAAGAAGTTCTCAAAAAAGAAGGGAAAAGTGGGAAAGCTACCGCCGCAAAAAGACAGTCTCAACACGCGAAAGGGGGGGCAACCAAACATGCTAGTAAATAATGAAGGTAGTCTCCTGGAACTTTAGAGGATTGGGACAAAGGGGAAAAAAGAAGCAATGGTACATCTAATCAAAACAGAAAGGCCCCATATCCTCCTAATCCACGAGACCAAAATGCAGGGCATAGAGGCCTTGCAAGAAATGAAACAAATCTAGAAAGCAAGCGATGGAATAGCCCTAAATGCAAGAGGAGTGTCAGGAGGGTTATGCACCGTCTGGAACACCAAAATATTCATAGAAGAACAAAATCTAGAATCAACTCACTCGATTATGGTCCATCTAAAGCATCTTTATTCAGGTATCATCTATCTTATTTGTAATGTTTATATGCCTAATAAATACTAGGAAAAAATAGATTGTTAGGAATCTTTGATGAGAATAAAAGAAGCGGGATTACAAAATAATTGCATCATAACTGGTGACATCAATACAACTCTTCACCAAGGGGGGAAAAAAGGAGGCTCTGTAGCAAGGGATCCGTTCAGGGGAGGATCTGATTTCGGAACTGGACATGTTTGATATCCAGCCAAATAAATGGAAATACATTTGGAGCAACAAACACTCAGGATTGGGACACATAGCATCCAGACTAGACCGCTTCCTCATACAAAGCTCTCTCCTTCTTCTACCCTTCAATATCTCTTCCCAAGTTATCCCTTGGGGCATCTCAGACCATCAACCAATATCTCTCTCCTTTGAAAAATTAGAAAATCTAGGCCTTATTCCCTTCAAATTCAACCCCCTTTGGATGGATTCGTCGGACCTCCTCCCCCTAATATCCACTATCTTGTCACAATGGGTGGATGGGATCCTGGTCTACATATGGGAACAAAATCTCAAAAGGACTAAGCAAGCAATTAAGGAATGGATAAAGGTTGTCCCCTACAATCCAAGAGAAGAAGTAGAATTGTGCAAAAAGCAGCTAGAAGATATTCAAGAAGAAATGGAATCAAGCAACATAAATAATAGACATTTGATACAGGAGAAAGAAAAATTTCATAACTATATGAGAGTGCTTCATAAAGAAGAAAGGGAATGGAGACTTAAATCTCAAGCCCTGTGGCTAAAAGCAGGGGATAAAAATACCTCTTTCTTCCAGAAGCAAGCCAAAGCTAGACAACAAAGAAATAATGTGGAGGAAACCACAACAGCCTGAGGAGCTCGAATTAACTCCTTTGAGGAAATAAAAAAGGCAGCTTCTTCTCACTTTGGATAACTTTACACCAAGGAAGGTGAAGATAACAAAGAGCATAGCCAACAATTTATTGAGCACATCCCACATTTGATAAAGGAAGAAGACAACATAGAGTTAAATAAGGTGGTCATAGGGGAGGAAGTTAAAGGAATTCTAAACTATTTTGATCCAGACAAAGCCCTGAGACTAGATGGTTTTACTCTTCACTTCTACAGAAAGAATTGGGAAATAATTAAAAAATACCTCATCCGTATGATAAGATTTGTTCAAAAAACCTGCAAGGTGGGAGGAGATACCAACACCTCCTTTTTAGCCCTGATCCCCGAGGAAAAAAATGCCAGCTCCTTTGAGCAGTTCCTTCCAATCTCTCTGTGCAACGTTTCGTACAAAATTTTGGCTAAAATCATAACCAATAGACTAAAAAACTTCTACCTCAACTCATCCTTCCTAACCAGGGTGACTTTGTGGCAAAAAGAGAAATTTGGGATAATATCACTTTGGTTCAGGAAGCAATCCACTCCAGTTTCAATAACAGAGAAAAAGGGATGGCTATCAAAATTGATATGGAAAATACATTTGACTGTGTAAAGCATGAATGTTTATATGAAGTTTTAAACAAATTTGGTTTCAATCACTCCTTCATTTTTTGGGTTGGAGCATGCATCTCAACCCCCTGGATAGCCCCTCTGATAAATGGGCGACCAACTCCTTTCTTCCAAGACATAAGAGGACTAAGACAGGGTTGTCTGCTATCTCCAATGTTGTATGTCATTATGGTAGAGTCATTGAACAGAAGACTTAAGCATGAAAGAGATATTGGGAACATCCCTGATTGAAAATAGCAAGGGGAGTAAGAAGAATAAATAACTCCCAGTTCATCGATGACACCCTCTTGTTAGGAGGAGCCTCTCAAATTATGCCCAGTCATTTCAAACTGGTTCTCGATCAATATGGAGAAGCTTCGGGAGGAGTTATAAACAAGCACAATAGTGAAATATATGCTTGGCACACAAAAGCAAGTATAATGGTAAGAATTGCAAACATTCTATAATTCTCCTTTTCAGTAGATTGGAAATACTTCAAGTATCTAGGTACTCCCATTAGCCTAAAATCCCTCCTCGGGGAAGCTTGGAAAGTGATCCTTCAAAAACTCAAAGAGAATTTGAAATATGGGGAGAAACCTGGTTGAACCCAGCTGGAAGGGTGGTTCTAATAAAATCAGTCTTATCTTTGTTTCCAATTTTTCAATTCTCATCCCTCCATGCCCCGGTACGAATAAAAAAGGCAATGGCGAGATTAATCTGAAAATTCCTTTGGCAAGGAGGAAAAGAAAAGGGGAAAAAACTTCATATGGTCAACTGGTCTACAGTTTGTGCCCCAAAAGAAAATGGAGGGGTAGGGATTCATTATTTGTAAAAGGTCAACATAGCCCTAAGAGCAAAACTACTATGGCGCTTAACCACTAGGGGTAATGAATGGTGGAAAAAGGCAATTTGCTATAAATACCTCTCTAAAAATTGAAAAAGATGTCTGGAAACAGCCACAATCATACACACGGGATCTCCTATCTATAAGCTCCTAAGAGCCTCTCTTCCGTTCATAAAAAAATATCTCCACTGGTGCCCAGGGAATGGTAAAAGAATCAAAATATGGGATGATCTTTTTGTAGATTCAGGAAAACTGTCTAGTATTCCCTCAATGGACCCCCTCAGAATCTAGCTAAACTCTGAAGGAAAAACCACACTCTATGACATCTCAAAGTGGAATAGAAATGACATTTGGAAAGGGTGGAACATGGGAGAGGTTCCCTCCAATCTGCTCAATGCCTCTCGTCACTTCCTAATGATTATAAATGGCTATGCTCCAGTACACCTCAACCAGAGCGACAGAAGGGATGGGGGAGAAACGAGATATTTTGTGAAGATTAGATATAAAACTCTCCTCTCCGATAATGACCTCCTAGAAAAACCAACAATTTGGAAAGAGATGTGGAGTTCAGATGGTCTTCCTAAGATCAATATCTTCGGATGGAAATTAGACCACAACAAACTCCTAACAGGAGAGAACCTAATCAAAAGAGGTTTTGTGGGACCCTTCATATGTGCCCTGTGTAATTAAGACTATGAAAACACAAAACATCTCTTCCTTAACTACAACTTCGCCAAGCAAGTTATGCACATTGTTTACTCAGAATTAACAAAACAATCTCTTGGCCAGCAAGTTGTCGAAGCCTGATTAGAAAATGGAGCAAGGCCTACAAAGGCTCCCTCAACAAAAAACCGATCTTCCATCGCACCTACAAGGCCTCAATAAAATTTGTTTGTTGGCAAATCTGGCTAGCAAGGAATAAAATCATCTTCAAGGAGAAGTCAATCCCCCCCCCAATAGTCGCAGCCCATGCAATTGGACAAATGGGAGAGTTCCTCTCCTCACTAAATCTCAAAATAAAGGCAGACAATCAATTGGAAAACGAAGAACAAAAGTGGCTGGAGAAAATAAATCTAACCTCCACTTATTCCTCAAACTCGCCACAAAAATCATGCTGGCAGCTTCATTTTTCTTCTCAAGACTATGAAATTTGGCTAAAGTCTCAAGATAGTCATGTCCTTTGCTTCGATGGTGCATCAAAAGTCAACCCAGAGGAGGCAGGTGCGGGAGGGGTATTGTATATCCCTAGAGGGAAAAGGATGCTAGACTTCTCCTTGAACTTGGGTATAACCACCAACAACATGGTAGAGGCCTATGCGATGTATCAAGGAGTGCTCCTAGCTCAATAACGAAATCTTGGCAATCTCATCATCATAGGGGACTCAAAAAACACCATTAGACATTTTGTCAAATGGACCACACCAAAAAACTCCAAGCTGCAGAGAATCATAGATAGGATCAAAGTAATCACGTCCGCAATTCAAACTTCCTTCTTCCAAGTCCCCCTCACAAACAATGAAGACGCTGAAACAAAGGCCAATCAAGCAATTGGTAAAACCCCTGGTTATATGTACACCCAGGGGAGGGCCCTATTCTCATCCCCTCCCTAAGGTCTAAGCCCCTACTCCCCTCAGCTCCACCTGGCGCTAGACCCTCCATGACTCAATAGGTGGAAGGCCCTTGTAGTAAGCAAATAATCATAAAAGGGAAGGCACAATACCCCTCTACCTCTTGGCTCGTGGGTAAGAAGAGAGCCAATCTCAATCGCATGGAAAACTTTGGTCGTCTAGCAATCCTCCTTCGTGGTACTCAGCGATATCAGGTCCTCCACTTCCGCAAAGCCTGTTGCAGGTTCAAATCCACCATTACTCCACCTGAGGTGAGGACAAACGAAAAGAATTTCATAACGATCTCCAATAGGGAAAAGCAATAAGTACGAGCCACCTCAAAGCATCAAAGACACTTAATACGTAAGCTCGCTCGAATATGGTGGCATTCATGCATCAAGACTAATCCCCGCGGTGATAAATTAATCCCTGAAATTTTGCAGACCTGAACTCAATTAGGAAAGAGGAAGAACGGCAAGTCATGTTGGCCAAGAAGAATCCGAAAAAACCACACTCTAGCAATCAAATCAGTGTGGGAGGGACTGTTCCAGGCCATTTTGAAAGCATCAGCGATCGAGGGAGCCCCAAGTGCAATTGTTCTAGAGGTAATCTCCTAGAAATTCTGACTATCAGTTTGTTAGAAGGCATGGAACAACAACATACTCGAGAGAAACTAGAGGAAGAGTTGGTGGACAATAATTTCACCATCACCCAACAATTAGCGGTCCATCTCAACTCCCACAACTCCACTCTCGCTTTCACGTTGGAAACTTTATCCCAACACCTCACGTTAATAAGTCAGTTGCAGGATGAAGTTGAATTTCTTCGTCGACAAGGGGAGAACATAGAGGCAAAGTTGGACGTTAGATCACCAAATACGCCAACTCAAAGTCAGAATGAGGAAACCAGCAGTAGTCCAGAACCCAAGGTTCCAGACTTGAATGTGACGATAGAACCTCCTCTAGAAGAAGATCAAGTTTAAAGAAGACCAGTAAGAAGCCCTCAGTTTTGTAAAATGGCTTAATTATATCCCTCTTAGACCTTTTCAGGACAGAGATGCATATGCCATACTCTGTCTACAGTAATTTTTGAATTATATCCAAACTCAGTTTTGTAAGTTTTATGGGAAATCCTGTTGTTGGTATCTTACCAAACCCATCCTCTGTATTATGAGACCTCTATCGTGCCTTTTATTCATACAAAATTTTCAGTTTCTGTAAAAAAAAACATATATATTAAACAATTCATTTAAAATTTCACTTTTTGCACAAATAAAACCCTAATTTACATGGACGTCGCCCCTTTAAGGGACATTTTGGAACTAGGATAAGGTCGTTGGTGTTGGAGAAGCATGGGTAGGCCTCCAAAGGCCACATGTCAAGCATCTAAGCACTCTCATCATGGTGAAGACCCTCTTCTCCTCAAAACATCCATGTGTCAAATGAGTGGCACCTCACCACCAAGCCCTAATCCCCCCACACATGACGTCAAGCTCAAAAGAGTATGTTTTTCCCCGCCTAGATAAATCATTTGGCAAGTGAGGGTTGGGCTATGTCGTCCAAGTCATCATCAAGGCCTTCCAAGTCTAATCTTTCTCAATTGGAATGTGGGCCTTTGGCATCTAACCTGTGGGCTTGTAGCCTCGTGGAAGCCCAAGCTAGGCTTGTTCTCTCAAAACTGTCCACTAACTAGGTCCTGCAAATACAAATGAGCATGCCCTCCAAGGATCTCAATTCATAACATCATGATAAGTGAATCCAATCAATAAATAAGCCACCTAAGCATGTGCATCAAATATCATTATATCAAACAATTAATTGCTCAAAGACACCATGTGACTTGTCAAGCTTGAATATGGGAGGGTTCACGAGGTGTCCTATTGGGTAGATCTTTCCCTAGGTCAAGGAGAGTTTCCAATATATCCCTTTCTAGGCCATGCAAAGTGTATTAAGTGGTTGGGGTCAAGACTCAATGGGAATAGGGCTCATGACATACAAGGGGTCATAGTGTCTCATTCATGGGTGCCTTTGTAGAGGATGTGTGGTACCTTCGTCCGCAATGCACTTTTTCCAAGACCATCAATTTCCTTTTATCTTTATTTCTTTATTTTATTTCAATATAGCATAAGGAGAGGTTGAAGGTCACTGCCCTGGTGTGGTGACAAGGTGATGGCAATGTCACCCACAAACACCAAATGGAAATGAGAATTTTGGCTCATGATGAGACCCCCTTTCTCTCAGCTATGCAACTGAGAGACATTACCCTGGTTTGGTGACCAGATGATGGTAATGTCATACGACTAGATATTCATGGATGTGATAGGTCGGCAGATGATGAGACCTCCTATCCTTCAACTAAACTTTTAAGCATTCTTTATTATATTGTGGGTCCCCTTTACTCAAAGATAAGTGTTTTATTTCTTTCCTGGGTGATCCCTAGGCGAAGCATCTGGAAGGTTTATATAAGGCTTTTATATTTTACCCAACACCAACCCCTTTGGGCCTTCATCCCCTTCTTCCCATAGAATGAGGGACAAGCCTTTCTTGGGTCAATACACCCTAAAATCCCAAGAGATAAGGAAATGGAGGGGAATAATGATGGAAAGTGGTAAGTATGGTCGGGAACAATAGATGGCTCATTAAGGGAGTTCCTAGTAGCAAACCCATCCCCAAGGAAAACCACTTACTAGGGCACAATGCCAATCACCAAGGTGAAGTAGGGAAAAAGGCAAAATGTCCAAGCATATATCATGAAATATATAGCAATCTAAGATACAACATAATCAAATGACTTAAGTATTGAAATGATGCTCACCATAATACTGACTTGTACCAAATGGAGCAAGGCCCACTACCTTCCAGAAGCCAGCTGGTGTGGTAGATGCCATATGCAAAACTGTGACCATCTATGGTGGTGAGTGGGTTTTCCATTTGTGCAAAAGGGTATTGTTGGTCATGTATTATCTCAACACTCCATATCTACAACCTAAGGGCTTCAAGACACGATCTCCTTAGTTATCCACAAAATGGGGATAACATATGGCTCCTACTTGGCAACATTTGCTCATCGTAGAGTGCATGAGAACTACAACATCTCTCGGTAGACCTGTACAGGATGGCCTACTCATCCTTGTTCTCATATGGTCAAAACCAATTAACTTAGAAAAATAAAACTTTGACATTTTTCAAAAAGAAATTCTAAGCTAAGCATGAAATCAATATGCAAGTAGAGAAAAATGAAAATGAAATGCCTCTAAAATATTATGAGCAATCAAGATGCAAATGCAACGAATCAAAATGACTTACCTACTTACCTGGGGCACGGGCCCTGAAGAAGTCATGTGACCTGGATGTGAGGTTGGAGAAGGGACCCATCCACTAGTAGTTGCATCTTTCTCCAATCTCAAGCTGTCAGATAGTACCTTTCTTTATCAGACTTCTTCCTGGTGATGTAAGGGCCAAGCCAAGAACTGTTGTCTTCTTGGTCATATCCAGGCTTGCCCCCTCTTTTGTCCCACATGAGCACAAGAATCCCTTCATTGAAATTGATGCAAGTTGTATTCTCATCATCTGAAGGCTATGTGTGGACTATCTCTTTGATGATTTCTTCATGTTTATCATCTTCTTCTTGTATAATATGGATAGATCCCATCTCCTTCCCATGGTACTTTGCAGTCTTCTTTTTATTTGTCCATGGGAGAAACATTTCTATGGAATCTTCCTACATGAAGGGTAACTCGGATGGATCATACTCATTAACTTGTGGAGGCATATCATGGTAGTGCTCACCGACATAGTTGGGGCCCCTCAAATCCATCACATGTGTATCTTTATTTTCGATGTTATGTAAGATCTCATATGTGCCATTTCCCATGGGAATATATGCATATGTAAGGTTCATGATAAGAAAACCTCCAAGGGATGAGGACCAAGTCCTTGACAAGAGCATCCCTCGGGCATCAGGAACATCAATAATCAATATGTCCATGAGGACGTTGATACGTGGAATATCTATCAAAAATACCTCAACATCTTAGATACTCCCAAGAGCTGAACTCTTCTTGAATCAATACCACAAACATTGCCATAAGGTCAGATTGTCTTCAAACCAAGTTGTTTCATTACCTTCAATGATATGGCATTTGTTGAGGCCTTTGAATCAAGCATGCAGTTATTCAAGAGGAGGTCATTCATGCCTAAGGAAATATAGCAGGGAGGGTTCTTGTCTCTTGGCCGATTGAGATACATAGTATTCAAACTAATGGGAGGACCCCCCTTCTCGGTTGGCTCCTGTAATATCCTCATAACTTCCCTTTTTACAGAAGGGGTATTACACATTTATGTCACTGTGACCATCATATTCAGTTTTCCAAGCATGTTTGCAACATCTATATTCAACTGAATGTCATCTGTAGGAGTTGTCTTAGGAAGAAACTCACATATCGGCGGTGGATGTGTTGCAACCACCTTTTTTGTTAACGGAAGAGGAGTATGAAGTTGTGATGGAGGGGTTGAATCATTTTTTCTTCTATAGGTTAGGATTTACCTCCTCCTTAGTTCCTTCCTTTGATCATTTGTCAATTTACTGAAGCCCCAGAGTCTCCCCTATCTTTATCATATTCTTCTAGCTTCATTGATCCATTCTTGAGTAACCTATTCATCGTTGAGATTGCAAATCATGAAGTTTATATCGTCAGGATAATCTTTGTCTTATTGCGGGTACTCGTCTTCCCTATGGAGTTCTTGGCATGGGAGACACCAAGCTTCTATATCAACTGTCCCAACAGGTTTCAAAGTATCTGGGGCCTTTGCCTCTTGTTGAGGCCTCGGTTTCCAAATGGTGGGATCTCTGTACTATCTGGCAAACTGAGGTCTGGGAAAAAATTGATTACTTTCCACTATATGCATATGGTTGATAAGTTTATTCTGCACCTGAACAAACTGAGTATTCATTTGGTATATCTTCTGAGTCATGAGAGCAATCGGATTAGGAACATTGTTGTTGGAAACCTTCGTCCTTGATTCTATCTTGTTACGAGGGTAGTGAAAAGGCTCTATTTTTTAATCAAGAAGATTTTCTTCAATGTCGATACTGAACTCTTTAGACTCTGCCATTGACGTGGGATTTTTATCTTTAAGAATGTATCAGAACTGTCCTTCAAAGGCATTCATGTAAATGAGACAAACTGATCATGATGTACGACGGTAATCTATTGGAATTTGATTGCACAACCTGTCAAATATGGAAGTTAATTCCCTCGCTATTTCATGCTCCTTTTTCTTTATTTGATTGAACTGAGTCCCAAGTGTCCCACCATATGCTTTTCTCGACCATCTGCTTTTAAATAAGGTGGAAAAAGCATCATAGGTCGTGATATGATTATTAGGGATTCCTTTGAACCAATCAAGGGTTTCTTTAGTCAATGATGAAGCGAATACTCTCATGGCCACATATTCATGATAAATACTTGCATTTTCCATATCCCAGCCCATGACATAAATGTGGTCTTCAACAGTTATCATATTGTTTCCTGGGAACTTTGGCGACTTCTTTTGGCATTTTTTTAGGGAAACCTCGGATATTGGTCATGTTAAGGGGTTTATAGAGGTCCCTTGCCTAAGGGAAATCCATTGGACCAAGAGGAAGGGTATTATGGAAAAGAGTTTAGAAATGGGAGAGTTGAGAGGAGGCCTTATTTGGTAAACCTTAGAAGGATTGAACCTCCCAGGGGGAAAAGGTTTCGGGAAAGAAGGATTCTGAGAAGGTGGAATCGCCAGATGAGTTTCAAATGAACTCATCAAGAAAGGTTGAAAGGGAACATCCCTCGAGTGGAGTCACCAAGTAAGCTAAGGGAAAGGCTTTGGGATAGCTTACCAAAGTGTTGTTAGGGTACGAAGAAGATTCAAAATCTTCCCCGACAGCAGTGCCAAAATGTTATATCATAATTTGTAGGTTGAGCAAAGCCTGACCCAACCACAAATCAAGAGATACAACTTGGGAATCCTACACCCAATGTCACCTTGATGTAGGTCCCGCACTTCAAGGGTGACTAGGTTACTCTAGGGAGGTGATCTCGGTGACTGTAGGGGAAAAGAGATGGATATAAATAGAGATGAAAGTGAAACCCCCAGAGGTCAAGTCTAAGTGGAGTGAAAGGTAGGAGAAGGTGCCTCGTAAGTCAAGTGATTGTTTCCCCAAAGGTATATTACTTCTTCGGATGATTGTACCTGTCAGAGACACAAGAAAAACCAACTTGCAATGACATATGTTAGTATGGATCAACAAGTTAAGATTGTTGTTCCTAATCTACAGCAATAGATGAAAAATTATATCAGGAAATAAGACATTCAAATCAGCATATAAATCATAATATCAATCAACAATATCATAAGTAAGTATAGCAATCAAGTATGACCAGAAAATAGCACTTTAAGTTTGAATAAAGTAAGTTGTTGTAACATGTATTTTCTACAGAAAATTTCAGCCTTATGGCTATAACATTCAATGGCATCTAGCAGCAAAATCAACCATGGAAAGGGGCCAAGGACTAGCTCAAAAGGTGTGCCCTAGTTAGTAGATTAGGTGAGTGAAGTTAGAGAGCTAGTCTAGGGTTAGTTTAGAGGTTAAGAGAGTGTTAGTAGCTAGGGTTATGCAGCCCTAATGGCTGTAGGTTAAAGTTTGTAACAACAATTAAAGTAGTCGGAGAGAGGGGACACCCTACTAGGGGAAGACTCCTCTCTATGAGGCAAAACAACTCCAACCAAGCAACCTTTCAAAAGACCAAAATTTGTGTTTCCCAAGGCAATGATTTTATATCTCCAATGCAAAAAAGTATGACTAGTGCCTTTGTTATTGGGTGAATGGATTCAAATAAAGAAAGAGCTAGAGAAGCTACCTCCTTGGGGGTGTAAGCCCTTTTACTTCCCAAGGTAAGTTTCTCTAGCTAGGGTTTAAGCTAAGACGGTGTATTCCCTTATACTTCTTTTAGAAAACCCTTGTATAATCAAAGAGATGAAGCATAAAATGATGAAGACTATGGTGGGGGTGTATGCCCTTATACTTCCCACCTAGCTCCTAGCACAACAATCCTTGACTTGAAAACAATGATAGCATAATAGTAAAAGACCATACCAAGATCAAGAGAGATGTCAAGATAATCCACCATAAAAGCTACAAAACATAATCCAATGCTAGCACCTCACTCCTCCATCAACCATTCATTAAGATAGCCATAAACAAGTGCACAAGAGACAAAAACAGCCAAAGCTAGCAAAAATTTCAAACCAATACTTCTCACAATCAGGGAGAGTTATGTTAAAATGAGATCTTATGATCTCTTATTTATAAAATATGTCACCAAGGTGACTTGTCCACAAATTAAGGGGTAAACCACAAGATTAGGGGTCAATAACCCTATTCTTGCCCCCTTAACAAAGTAATATTAAACAATTTATTTAAAATTTCAGTTTTTGCACAAATAAAACCCTAATTTACATGGACGTCACCCCTGTAGGGGATGTTTTGGAACTAGGATAAGGTCGTTGGTGTTGGAGAAGCATGGGTAGGCCTCCAAAGGCCACATGTCAAGCATCTAAACACTATAATCATGATGAAGACCATATTCTCCTCAAAACATCCATGTGTCAAATGAGTGGCACCTCACCACCAAGCCCTAACCCCCCCACACATGACGTCAAGCTCAAAAGAAGATGTTTTTCCCCTCCTAGACAAATCGTTTGGAAAGAGAGGGCTGGGCTATGTCGTCCAAGTCATCATCAAGGCCTTCCAAGTCTGATATTTCTCATCAGGCATGCAGGCCTTTGGCATCCAACCTGTGGGCTTGTAGCCCCATGGAAGCCCAAGATAGGCTTGCTCTCCCAAAATTGTCCACCAACTAGGTCCTACAAAGACAAATGAGCACACCCTCCAAGGATCTCAAGTCATAACATCATGATAAGTGAATCCAATCAATAAATAATCCATCTAAGCATGTGCATCAAAGATCATTATATCAAACAATTAACCGCTCAAAGACACTATGTGACTTGTCAAGCTTGAATATGGGATGCTTGATGAGGTGTCCTATTGGGTAGATCTTTCCCTAGGTCAAGGGGAGTTTCCAAGAGATCCCTCTTTAAGCCATGTAAAGTGGATGAAGTTGTTGGGTTCAAGATTCAATGGGCATAGGGCTCATGACATACAAGGGGTTGTAGTGTCTCATTCATGGATGCCTTTGTAGAGGGTGTGTGGTACCTTCATCCGCAATGCAATTTTTCCAAGCCCATCAATTGCCTTTTATATTTCTTTCTTTATTTTCTTTCAATATAGCATAAGGAGAGGTTGAAGGTCATTGCCCTGGCATGGTGACCAAGTGATGGAAATGTCACCCACAAACACCTAATGGAAATGAGAAGGTTGGCTCATGATGAGACCCCCTTCCTCTCAACCATAAAACTGAGAGACATTACCATGATTTGGTGTCTAGATGATAGTAATGTTGTACCACTAGATATTCAAGGGCATGATAGTTCGGCTCGTGATGAGACCTCGTATCCTTCAACTAACCTTTTAAGCATTCTTTATTATATTGTGGGTCCCCTTTACTCAAAGATAAGTGTTTCATTGCTTTCTTGGGTGATCCATGGGCAGAGCATCTGGAAGGTTTATATAAGGATTTTATCTTTTACCCAAAACCAACCCCTATGGACCTTCAACCCCATCTTCATATAGAACGAGGGACAACCCCTTCTTGGGTCAATACACCCTAAAATCTCAAGAGATAAGGAAATGGATGGGATTAATGATGGAAAGTGGTAAGTATGGTCAGGAATGGTATGATGTCTCATTAACAAAGTTCCCAGTAGTAAACCCATCCCCAAGTAAAACCCCTTACTAGGGCACAATGTCAACCACCAAGGTGAAGGAGGGAAAAAGACATAATGTCCAAGCATATATTATGAAATCTAGAGCAATCTAAGATACAACATAATCAAATGGCTTAAGTATTGAAACGATGCTCACCATAATATTAACTTGTACCTCATGGAGCAAGGTCCACTGCCTTCCGGAAGCCAAATGGTGTGGTGGATGCCATCTGCAAAAATGTGACCATCTATGGTGGTGAGTGGGTTTTCCATCTATGCAAAAGGGTATTGTTGGTCATGTAGTCTCTCGACACCCCATATCTGGAACCTGAGGGCCTCGAGACATGATCTCCTTAGTTATCCATAAAATGGGGATAACATGGGACATTTCTTTGTAATTGTGGGTTCTGCACTTACGGGGTTGTCCTGAAGCCCTACACAGCATCCAGGTGGACATTGGTGGCCACCCACCTATTCCAAATTCCAACTGATTCATCTTGATAGTTTTCAGTTCAACATGTTTCTTTGTAATAGGGACATTTCTTTTTAATTTTGGGTTCAGCAATTACAGGGCTGTCCTGAAGCCCTACAAAGCATCTACGTGAATATTGGTGGATACCCACCTATTCCAACTGGTTTATTTTGAAAGTTTTCATGTCAGTACATCTTTTTGTACTTCCAAGGTCATTTTAGGGCTCTAAACTGTATTTTCTTGGATTACCACAATCAAACTCGGCCTAATTTAGATTTTTATAGCATAATGCATAGTTCTCAAAAAGACCTTTCCAACGGGCTATGACACGCCTAAAACGGAGATCGCATGCAAAAGTTATGACATCAGGAAGTTAATGTACTAACTTACCCCAACGGGGCCCACATGACTTTTGGCGCTTCATCTTCTAGGGTTAGGTTTTTGGATGTCTAGGGTTTTGGCATTCATGTTTATCATAAAAATGCCTTCAAAGCCTCATTGTAATCATCTTCTTGTGAATGAGCGTAGCCGTCTCATCTCTTCTCAAAGATAAAGCTACCACCATTCTAGCAGGTCTTGCACTCTGTATTTTTATAGTTTTTGTACATTTCTTTCATTAATAGAAATCATTTATTTTTGTATTTCTCTGTTCCTGGCAATATTTATGTGCATTTCACTGTAATATCTCTGCTTTCATTTCATTCGAAAAATAATATGGATCAGTGGTATAAGAGCAAGTTCTCTTGATCGTTTTTCAGTGCATGTCCCCGACGAGGTCCGAGTATAGAAAGTTGGGTCTCAAGCTTGTCTCTCTTGAGGAAAATCGCTCTCACACACCCAAGAAACCCTCCATGGCAGCAAAAATGAAAAATGACGGAGAAAAATATTATATTAACTTGTTGCTTGAGAAATCTCTCGCGCGACAGAGGGACGAAATGATGGAGAATTTTGCCCACATCCTTCAACGCCTGCCAATAGTAACAGGTGCATCTTCATCAAGCGGCCACTTTGGAGGAACCTATCCCTTCAAGGTACAAGTTAATTTTGATATTCCTGTATTTGAAGGTCAGATAGATGTGGATGCTTAGAAAAATGGTTGAATATGCTAGAAGGTTATTTCTTTGTTCGCAATTTTTTTAACATTGAAAAGATCACCTTCGCACTCCTCATGGCTCTCCCCCATGTCAAACATTGGTGGGAAACTTGCAATTTTTCCGACAAGGAAAAGATCACCTTCACGCTCCTTAAGGCTCTCCCCCATGTCAAACATTGGTGGGAAACTTACTGGGAGCAAGGTTCCACAAAGGAATCTAGAATATATGGGGTTGAGCCCACTTTGGATTTTTTTGTGGATGTGGTCAAGGAACAATACTACCCTGTTGATAACTATGAAGACCAGTGCATGAGATGGACCACACTATGGCAAGAGAAGAGCCAAACAGTGTCGGAGTTCACAAATACTTTACATACCTTGCGCACCAATCTGGGTATCAAAGACTCTGAGCGGCATCTGGTTCTGAAATATCGTGGGAATGTGCATAAGTACATCCAAACCGAAATGGATTTCCTAAACATCTGATCATTGGGAGGTGCCTATCAATAGGTTGTCAAAATCGAGTAGAAATTTAGGCACCATAATAAATGGGAATTTTGGTCTGCACATCCGCAACAACCAAAGCATGGTAAAGACGACCCTAACCAACAGACTCCCAAAAACCAGTCCAAGACATAGGAAAAGAAGGGTAAATGAAAGACGAAGAATGACACTGGGAAGTGGTGCGGCTTCCATAAAATCCCTTGGCACAACATCGATGAATGTCTCTCGAAACAGTCATTAGTGGTCGAGGTCAAAGACAAGGAGCCCAACCTTGATTCGAAATCTGATCCAGAAAATATTGAAAACAGACAGATCATCGACGTAGACCCTACTACTATTGTCGCAACTGCAAAAATTCAAGTAGAAGAACCAGTAGATCCTGAAGAGGGGGAGAGCCTCTTCCATTCATAGATGTGGGTGAAGGGGACCCCATTGCATTTCATTGTTGATATTGGCAGCAGAATAGCCTCATCTTAATTGAGGTTTCCAAACAGATGGGGTTGTCGACAACACCACACCCGCAGCCATACAACATCGAGGGGATTCACCGAGGATGAGATCTTCGTGTCAAGTAACAGTGTTGCTTGTCCTATGGCATCCATTGCTTCAAGGATGATGTAATGTGTGATGTTTCCCCTCTTGATATTTGTGATGTTGTTTTGGGTGAACCATATATGTGGAAACGTCATGTTGTTTATGAGTCTCGACCCCGTAGTGTCATTATTACTCTAGGGGGTAAGCTCTATAGGATACCAGAGGTAGTTTCGACTATTGTTCCACCAAAACAATGTCGCAAGGTAATCTCTCATACTGCAAAATTCATCCTCTTCACAGTCTGTTCAATGGATGTAGATAAGGCCACTACAACCACTGCAACCTCAACACCTTTTATCTAATAGAAGAATATTACAGAAGAGAAAGAAGATATTGTGTCTTCACCTACAATGGTGCCTACACAATGCCTCGTCAAGCCCAGAGACAATAGGTTGGTGGAACAGATTCAACCCCGCCAGCAACAGGTTTGTGACAACCTTCCACAGACCAAACAATGCAACTTCTCCAACAAGGCACACAACTCACCAAGATTCAAATTCAGAAAATTCTTTTCGCTCTTCCCCGAGAACTCAACGCAATGGATACCATTGCTTCCTAAGGGGGGAGGATTGATCCAGGTGGATGTTGGCGACCACCCACCTATTCCAAATTCCAACTGGCTCATCTTAATAGTTTTCAATTCAACATGTTTCTTTATAATGGGGAAATTTCTTTTTAATTGTGGGTTCTACACTTACATGGATGTCCTAAATCCCTACACAGCATCCAGGTGGATATTGGTGGCCACCCACCTATTCCAAATTCCAACTGGCTCATCTAGACAGTTTTCAGTTCAACACGTTTCTCAGTAATGGGGAAAATTCTCTGTAATTGTGGGATCTGCACTTATGGGGTTGTCTTGAAGCCCTACGCAACATCCAAGTGGATATTGGTGGCTGCCCACCTATTCCTACTATCTTATTTTGAAATTTTTCATGTCAGTACATCTTTTTGTACTTCCAGGGCCATTTTAGGGCTCTAAATAGTGTGTTCTTGTCTTGCCACAATTAAACAATAGATAAAGTTATATTTTAACAACATAATGCGTAGTTCTCAAAAATACCTTTCCAACACGCTATCACACACCTAAAATAGATATCATATGCAAAAGTTACGACCCCAGGAAGTTAATGTACTAACTTACCCCAATGGGGCCCACATGACTTTTGGTGCTTCATCTCCTAGGGTTAGGTTTTTGGATGTCTAGGGTTTTGGCATTCATGTTTATCATAAAAAGGCCTTCAGAGCCTCATTGTAATCATATTCTTGTAAATGAGCGTAGCCGTCACATCTCTTCTCAGAGATAAAGTTACCACCATTCTAGTGAGTCTTGCACTCTGTATTTTTACAGTCTCTGTACATTTATTTCATTAATAGAAATCATGTATTGTTGTATTTCTCTATTTCTAGCAATTTTTATGTGTATTTCATCGTAACATCCCTGCTTTCATTTTATTCTGAAAATAATCTGGATCACCATCTCCCAGTCTCCCATTTTTCCAAAATTAGCAAAGAGGAACGATTCAAGGAAGGTGCCCTCCTTTGCCAAAAATAATGACAAGTCACTGATTGAAAATAGAACTGAATCCATGAAAACCAATTTTAGCTAATTGTGAGATATACTCAAGGAAGGCGCCTAGGGTTTTCCTAATGAGAAAAACTTGGAATGGTTTCCATGTGGCAAACTGAAAAGATTTCATTTTCTTAGTCTACACCTGCTCACTGGAACTAAGAGTATGGTGCCCCTACTTGCTAAAAATAACACTGCTAAATATAGACATGCCAAAAATAGTAGTCCAACTCCTAAAAAATAGGAAACACAAAAAGTGAAGGGAACTACTAGGAGATCACTGCCAAATATAACACGCCTAAAAATAGGCACTGCCAAAAATAACAACGTCTTTCATGTCAATAAAGTTAGTTTCAGCAAACTCGATTTTCCTCAAGGAATCCAAATATATGCTTAGAATCGTGATATGATCCCTCAAACCCTAGCTACTAAAAATAATAGTGTCTCACATGTCACCTTGTAAAAACTAATTGGAATCATGAGCTTGCAATGATCCCAAATATGTGATCAATTATGACATGAGGACCTCCAAACTAAAACTCCTAGAAAACAAGAAAAATGCTAAAAATAACAACTCTTCCCAAAACTAATAAACATGCCTATGAAGTGACTTTGATCTCTATGAAACCCGGTGTACCTGTCACTGAATACTAGCGTGATGAAAGCTTGTTGGATTTTAACCATACAATTGCACAAACAATTTTGGGAGTTAACAATGGTGACTCTTGGGGATGGGATCCCCTTTTGGGATGTCGAGAATCTCAGAATCTCTGTACTTTTCACTTTTAAACAACTAATCTCCGGAAAATCCAACATGTATACCATTGTTCCTATCCACTGGAAAATGGAGTCAAATGTATGGTGCCTTGACTGATCGGTTGTAACGAGGACCCAACCATACATGCCCATATGCAATCACTACCTATGACCCACCTATCATATATGCTCCTCCCACTAGAAAATGAGATGAAGTCGACAAATGGGAGAAAGGGACCTAGAAAAGGGTGTGAATTTTTGGGTTTTTGTGGGTAGTTACCACCCTTTGTTATTGTTTTCTTTCCACTAACATTTTTTTTTATTTTGTTGCTATCAACTTTCAAATTACAATCTAATGGTTTTTCTATCTTATGTCAGCTTGTAATATGCTTTACTTTGCTAATTTTCCTTTAGTTCTATTGTTGTCATGTTCAAGTTTGCGATTTTGTCATATTTGTTTTTCCAAGTAATAATGCCCAGGGAAAACCCTCAGATACTTCCCCTCATTTCAAGGATGGTACCCAGGGTAAACCCTAGATTATTCAAGGCACAAGGCCACGTTAATAATAGGGCTTGAAGCAGTTTCAACAATATACTCATTATGAGCTCAAAATGTCACTTACAGGAATAGAACCTGGGTGGGGAGGATAACACTCCAACCCACAACCACACGTGCTAGAATCTTACTTTATGTTAGCATATAAATTAGTTTCCTTCATAATAAATGTCTCACATGTGTACATGTATATTATTTCCTTCCTTTTCATTCAATTTTAGCTTGTAGTTTGTTATTTGTTCAAGTCAAACTTTTGAGTATGATGTCATCGGTACAATCATCATTGCGTGGACGCTCATGTCTAGGTCAAGCCTGGATGAGGGTGTCATTTTTTCCACTATGTGAGTATTAAGTCTAGTAGGTGGGTAGTGTTGTAGAGACAATAAGAGGAGTATTGAGTTATATTATGGTCTTATCTCTTTATTTATTGCATCGAGTCATCTTTCCAAGTTCAGTCAGTTTCTCATCCAACCTTAGGGATATGGTGCCCATTTCTTGTACTTCACAATTTTTGCTTCTTGTCGAGGGAAATGTTTTCATCATTTCCTTCCTCTTAGAAGATCATTCATCATCGACTCCAACACATCATCTGAGGGGTGGACCAGAAGCTAGAGCACCTTGATGGTCATTAACCTCATTGGTGTTCATCTTGCATTCAACAAGACTAATCATCAATGAGTCTTGATTGGATGTGTTTGGTTAGTGTTTGATTTCATATCATTATTCACATTGTCAGGTAGTGCTCGTACCTTAGGTCCCATTAGCCTCATTGGTGAGTTCCTTCGCACCTGGAAGGTGTTTTCCTCATTGGCATCTGACCAGGTCACTTTCTCCCTTTTATCGACTTCAACTCATTTTCTAGTGGGAGGAACGTACATGATAGGTGGGTTGCAGATGGGCATGTATGGTTGGTTCCTCATTATAGAAGATCAATTGAGGCACCTTACATTTGACTCCATTGCCTCGTGGACAGGAACAATGGTCTATAGGTTGGATTTTCCAAATATCAATGCTCTACAAAGTACATAGATTCTAAGATTCTCGACATCCCACAGGGGGATCCTATCCCCTTGAGTCACCATTGTCAACCCTCAAATTTTCCTTTGCAACTAGAGGGTTAAGATCCAACTAGCTTTCATCAGGTTGGTATTCAGTGACAAGTACATTAGGCTTCACAGAGATCATAGGCATTCTCATTAGTTTTGGGGAGAGTTACTATTTATAGTAGTTTTACTATTTTCTAGGAGCACGAGTTTGGAGGTCTGCATGTTAGAATTGAACGCATATTTGGGATCCTTGCAAGTTCATGATGACAATCATTTTTTTCAAGTGACGTGCGAGACACTGTTGTTTTTATCACTTAAGGTCTGAGAGCTTGTATGATGATTCTAAGCATATATTCGAATTCTCTACAGAAAATCGAGTCCAATGAGACTTTTTTCATTGACATGCGAGATTTTGTTATTTTTAGTAGTGCCTATTTTTAGGCATGTTATATTTGGCAATGATCTCCTTATAGTTCCCTTCACTTTTTGTATTTTCTATTTTTAGGAGTCAGATTGATATTTTTGGCATGTCTATATTTAGTAGGTCGGGGCACCATACTCTTGTTTCTAGTGAGAAGGTATGGAGTGAGAAAATGGAAGATTTTCAGGATACCATGTGGTAACCATTCCAACTTGTTCTAGTCAGGTAAACCCTAGGCGCCTTCCTTGAGTATATTTGGAAATTAGCTAAAATTGGTTTTCATGACTTCGGTTCTATTTTCAAGTGAGTGACTTGTCATTATTTTGGCAAACGAGGGCGTCTTTCCTGAATCTTTCCTCTTTTCTAATTCTTCAAAATGGGAGACTATGAGATAATTAATTTTTCCTAGAGAAACCTCCTTGGTTAGTTGGCATGGGAGAGGGAAATTTATTATTGGATAGTCAGTTTGTTTTAGAAATTTAATTTGTGGAGGCAACTCACTTGTCTTGAGTTAAGTCATCATCATAAATTAATAATGAAGTTCAAGGGGCATGCGTGAGCTTGGTTCATTTATGGAGAGGTAGATCCCCTCCTTAGTGAGAGTTCCATCTATAGTTATGGTTGTTGAGGGGTTTTTTACTACATTTTACCTCACTTATAACAACCACCTGGCAACAACTATACTTTGCAAGAGCAAGCCACCCACTTTTAGGAATTTGGAGAGTTATAAAAGAAGGGTGAATGGCATTAGTTGGGTTAGAGTTTTTTAGTGAGTATCCAACTCTCTCTCTCTCT